>APFE030032775.1:155604-188292 GCA_000404065.3 Pinus taeda | reverse complement strand
TCCTTGGTCTCCTTATGACAGCAAAATTTATCTCGCTGTCCTCAATCTGCTTTATGAATTCTTTTCCTCCTAACAGCAATGCCTTCACTCCGCTAGCCTCTGCTGTGTTTTCTTCCTTGATGGGTACAAGCGTATGCTTGATCCCATCTTTCACAAATTTGTAGCAGTTAGTCTTCCCATCATGAACTGCCCCTCTGTCAAACTGCCAAGGTCGTCCTAACAACAAATGACAGACATCCATTGGCATCACATCACAAAGGATCTTGTCCTTGTATTTCCCAATCTGAAACTCTACTTCACACTGTTCATCAACTAACAGTTGATGCCCCTTCTGCAGCCACGATACCTTGTAGGGAGTGGGATGTTTCAGCTTCTTTAATCCCAGTTTCTCCACCATTTCCACAGCTACCAAGTTATCGGTGCTTCCGCTGTCAACAATTACCTTACAGCACTTGCCCTGTGACTTGCAGACAGTGCGAAACAATGCTTTTCGTTGATCTGGCTCTGCAGCTTCCTTGGCTGGCTTCAACAGCACCTTATTCAATACCAAGGCTTCACCTATCTCAGGTTTGTTCTCTGCTTCCTGAGGTGTCTCCTCTGCATCCTCTGGTTGGGCAACATAGGTTCCTCTTCCGCCTGCTGGTTCGCCCTCCGGACAGTCATAAGACTTATGTCCCAACTTATGACAACGGTAACACTGGAAAGTCCCTCTGCCCCGACCAAAACCTCGTCCTCTCTGAGCTGGTCGTCCTTCCCTGTTGCTGTTGTCTCTATCTGTCGTACCAGTAGACTTAGAACTGCTGCCTTCCTCATTCGAGACTGTACCTCTCCCTCTGCCATACACTTTGCCTTTTCCTCTACCAAAACCACCTCCTCTCCGGGAGTTCTGCTTCCTGTTTATCTTCTCTTCAGCCTTCAATGCAAACTGATAGGCTTCATCTAACGTCTGCGGTGAAAGGATACCAATTTCGTCTAAAATCTCCCCTCTCAAGCCATTTACATATCTGGCTGTCTTCTCGGAGGTATCTTCCACATATCCTGCTCGCAGATTTAACTTGTAGAATTCCTCTGTAAATTCTCTCACAGTCATCCCCCTTTGTTTCAGGTTTTGTACCTGCCTGTACAACATAATGTGATAGTCCTTCGGTAAGAACTTCTCCTTCAGCTTTGCTTCCATCCTAGCCCATTTCTTGATTGGCTGTTTGCCTAACCTCCTTCTTTCTGCCTGTACGTTGTCCCACCATAAGGACGCATGTCCTTTCAACTTGGTGGCGGCAAACCTTACCTGTTTGTCTTCGCTGGTCTCCTCAAACTCAAAGAATTTATTCACTTCACTTAACCAGTCTAACAACACATCTGCCGACAAGCTTCCGTCATAGGTAAGCAACTCATGCTTCGGTTTATGACTGAACAGCAAAACTGATTTTAACAATCTCAGTTCTGGTGTTATTCCCTCAAACTCATCCTGCTCTGGTTCAACTGCTTCTTCATCACTGTTATCTGCTGGGTTTCTTCTTCCTCCAGCCTCTATCACTGCCAATCTCTCCCGCAAAACTCTTATCTCTTCTCGCAATCCATCATCTACTGGCCTGTGGACCAATCGTCCTCTGCCTCTTCCTCTTCCTCTTGCTCTTCCTCTTGCCTCGCCTTCACCTTCTACCTGTCCCATTGATTCTAATTCAAAAGAACACTAGCTCTGATACCACTTATGGTGGCTCCCGCCATCTCTCACTCCTACTCTGATCTGACCGTGTCCTGTATGCACTTTAATGTTGACTTTAATGTTGGGTACGATGCCTCGATTGCGGTTTTAGGGTTTATCCCGGACTCTCCGGTTGTAGCCTTACACCTGCCGGTTGCTCCGCCTTTTGTTCACGTTACCCGCGATTACCTGCTCATTCTTACCCTGCCGCTGCTTGGAGAACTCCGTCTGCAACTGTGATGAACCCTTGCATTTTCTGTTCTTGTTTAACAGTGGTGACTTACCTGTGTATTGTTGGTGCTCTGCGGTTGTGGGTATGTGCCTTCGAGGCATGTAACAATGTTCTTTCCTCTACACGATATTATTGTTAAGCTTTAGGCACAGGTTGCTATGTTTTAGATTGGCGCTCACGCTGTCTGTGATTTTCCAAAGATTTAACTGGTTTTTCTCTGGTACAGGTCCGCTCCACACTCCAACGCTTCACTTGGTCACGAGGTAAGGGTTCTTTTCCTTGTTATACGACCCGATCTTTTTGTCGTCCCTCCACTAACGTTTCTCTGCCACTGTCAACAGGCATGGGCACTCTCTGGTTCTCTTCGAACCCCAAACTCGGCTCACAGGTAACCCCTTCTTCAAACCCTTGTCTATTCTGTGTTTTATTTCACCGTTTAATGAATGCTTCTTTCGGACATTAACCCTGTTCGGTTTTTGGTGACAGGTATTCACCTGTGATGGCTCTGTCGCTAGCGGTATTCTGCAGTCCTGTTGAATGTTCAAACGCTCCGTTCATGGGTAGCATCCCTCCATTTCATAGACTGTATTTTATTGTCGGCTCTGTAGGTTTAGTAGGTTCCGTCGATAAGAAGTCTGGCTCTGTAGAGGTTAAGTTCCTCTCTGTTCTTGATTCTTTATATCAGTAATATGACGGTCTGTTGATAGGAAACCCCTGGTCGGGTATTAGTCTTCTCGACTGTTGTCTGCTCTGGTAGTTATATTTCTCGGTTGTCAATTAAATGAGGTGGCATATGGTTTTGTATGTTCTAGTTGTATTTGCGTAAGGGTCGCTTGACAAATCAAACCCTCCTATTATCGATTTGTGCTCAAGCGCTACAAACCCTCGGCCTCTTGTAACTGTCTGTTCTTAATGCTATGACTCGGAATTTATATGTTAATATATGATTACATTTTCAGCAGTGAAACTCTGCCTGTACTGGACTGTGCTCTGTTCTTGTCAATATTTGGAAGATTCTTTCTTAACAGGGAATGCGTATCTTTTGCTTTTGCACGTTAAATAAACATAGATACATGAATAGTTTACAGTACATGTTCATTTCGTTTCGGTATTTGTTCAATCATGAAATGGGTTATGAGGGTTTGTCAATTTATGAAATACCTGTATATATTCGGATGTCGAGTCTATTCACTTTCCTGTGTGTTTGCTCGTGGGACCCTTCCCTGTACTCTCCACTTGTTGTAGACTCTTTCGACCTTCACTGCTTCCACGTCCCTGGTCCGTGATTTGAAACGATACTTGTATCGTTCGTCTGTATTCTGCTAGCCTCCTCTCTATTTACTTCCGCGCTGTTCGTTTCTGTTAGAACGTTTCTTATGACATGGCAACTTTACAGTACTAATAATTAACTTGGCATTTGATATTACAGTGATAGAAATAAAATAATTTCAGATTTGTCTTTACAGTGATGAAAAGTAGTAACTTGAAATTTATTTCTGGTTAAAGAAAATGCAAACTCGAAATGCTGTATTTTCTCTTTTTCTCTTTTCGGGGGAAGGACCCGTACAATGATGTCCTTCCTGCTCTTAATCTAATGCACTTAACTGTTCTTGAAAAAACTGTCTTAACAGAAAGCAACTGCTTTTGTCAGTTCTGTAACTAATTCTAACTACTGTAACTTTTAAAGAACTAATTAATTATTTTGTCCTGTTACCAGTTTCCTAATAAACTGCAACAGTGTTTCACTACAACTCCTAAATTCTCTCAACCTATAGACAGATAAATAAAATAAACTAAGTAAAAATAAAGTCACATTACCGACAAGCCTAACACTTGCCCAATTAAAATAAACGACAATTTGTTCTGAGTTCTTCATGAGACTGTCAGCCTTTTAAGTCTCCTCAGAGCTGGATGCTCCTGCATCAGGGATTCTCACAAGAGTTTTCTCACTCAAGGAAAGTATGTCATGATATTATTGAATAAATTCAGAATGGATCAGTGTAAAGCTGCTTCAATACCTTTACAATAGAGTGTTAAAATATAGAATGATGATGGCTCTAAAGAGGTGGATGCTACACTTTATAGACAACTAGTTGGAAGTTTGATTTTTTTGACTAAAAATAGACCTGACTTAGATTTTTTAGTCACCATGTTGATCCATTTTATGTCAAAACATCTTGACAATCATTGGGTGGCATAAAAATGTGTCTTAAGGTATCTTCAAGGAACCTTAGACTTTGGCATTAAATATACTGATTATTTTGATGTTAAATTAACAGGTTTTTTAGATTCGGACTAGGTTGGAAATCTTGATGATAGAAGATCCATAATATAGGTTATACTTTCAGCATTGGGTCCACAGTCATTTATTGGAGCAACAAGAAGCAAAGTACTGTATCTTTATCTTCACCAGAAGCAAAGTATCAAGCTATATGTGCAGCCACATGTGAAGAAATTTGGTTGAGGATACTTCTTCATGATCCTATAGAAGAACCAAAAGATGCTACAATCATTAAATGTGACAACAAAAGTTCAATCAAGTTGGAAAATAACCTCGTGTCTCATAAAAACATAAAACATATTGATACTCAGTTTCACTTTGTTAGAGAAAAGGTTTTGTCTAAAGAAATTCTCATGAATACTCTAATACCTATAAGAATGCAGCATATATCTTCACTAAACCCCTTAGGAGGATTAAATTTGAATTGTTTATGGAGATGTTAGGTGTGCAAGTGAACCCTTTCTCCATTAAGGGGGAGAGTTGAAAATAATGTAGAATATGTATTATTGGAGAGAGTTTGTTTCACTTTTGTGTGTGTACCCTAGATTAGGATTAGTTCCTATTTTCTAGGAGTCATTTGTAATCTCCCTAAAATGATGTAAACTTATATATTTGTGATTTTATGATTAATTCAACAGAGTGTTATTCTTGAGCAGTCTCCAGGTGCCGCTTGCTCACCTGCGACCTGCTACTTGGATAATATAAGGTGTATCTTCCATTTTTAACACCCTCTAACAAGCATGTATCGAGCACACATCTTCCAGAATTGGGCACACTTAGGCATAGCATAATGGAATTTGGTGGAGACAGACATTCATGAAGGGTCAGATGAGTTGGGAGCACACTAAAGATTACTTGGCCGACTTACATCTTCCAAACCTGGGCACACTCAAGCATAGCATAATGGACTTTGTTGGATAGACACATTCACGAAGGCTTGGATGGGTTGGGGACAAACTAAATATTACTTGACTGACTTAAACAAGTGGATGAGTTAGTTTTCAATTGTATAATTTTGTGTTACATTGGTAGAGAATCGAGGTGTAAACAAAAGCAATAATTTATGTTAATGAATAAATATTGCAAAAGAGATTAGAATTCATTTTCTTTTTATATCAAAAATAAGTAAAAAATTAAGTATAATATAGTGATATATAACTTCCATGAGAATATGGGCATTGGTTGGGGGTCATATTGCATAGAGAACATCTATGAAGTATAGTCTTAATTAATTCGATAAGTAAACTAGCTTAGTAGGTAACTAAACTGGTAGAATCCCATAAATAATTAGAAAATCAAAATACATAAGTGGAATTATAATGAAGTAAATGGACAATTAGACTTTCTAACTAGATAATCATCATGCAATTATCAATAAACTATTTCATAGCTTATGCATGACTCCACTAATAGTGAAGAAAGGTAAAACTCATATGTGGATGAATCCACTCAACTAGTAAGACTAAAGTACAACTAAATGTGATTGGAGTACAACTATCTATGAACTTATGGTGAATACATAGTGATAATTACAATGTAAAAAAAACATGTGAATAAATATGGCAAATACATTGAAATTTTTATAAAAGCCAACACCAATCACCAATCACTTCACATACCGGACACATCAGCGAACTTAACATTTGAGTCCATTTTCAAAATAGTAATAATTTCATTTGACCTGAATGACAGAACCCAGGGAAACGTCAGTGGCATAGACTGGGATAGTCATCTCAGGTTTCAGATCTTCCAGCTTTAGACTGAAAGCTAATTCAATTTCCCAGACAATTTTTAAAATATTAACGTTTTATCTTTTTATGCACTATCTTCATAGACATAACAATAAAACTAAAAAAGATAGCTAAATTAATTGTCATGATGCTTAAATATGAATATTTGGGTGTTCTTAAAATAGATTATGTAGATATCTTGATTGAGAGCAATAGAAATAGTTTCGAATACCATTCTCTAATATTAAAGGTCAGTCATTAAACCGTTAAAGTTGTTTACCGTTTTAGTATGTGACATAACGCGAATTGTATTATATGGAAAATTCGTAGACAATCCCATCTGTGATACTTACAGAAGCCGTCATTACGTGTTTGATGTTAATGTTCAATGCGTAAAATATTCTATGTATTCAATTCGAGTTGAGATTCGAACTGCAAATTCAACCACACCTACACCTTTTTTAATCAGGTCAAGTTCCCGTTTAATCCACTTTTGATTTCCATGCTTTTCTCAAAAGCGAAAACATAGATGGGCATCTTATTTGATACAACTTTAATTAATGTATTTCAATTAGTTTCAAACACTTGGTGTGGGCAGCATTTCTGTTAGGAAGAAGAAACAATCAAGGATGGATAATTTTATGCCACTAAATTCAGAGGTGGTCATTGTTACCAGATTGGAAATTAGTTTTACGTTATTAGATGTTTACTTTACACATTGTGAGAAAATTGGAGACATTATGTTACAGAACTTGTTATGGCAGTGAGCTATAAAAAAATGCTTGTACTATCATTCACTAGTTCCATTACCATAGTTGCCTATGCATGATAGCGTAGCGCTCTAGATATAGCTCCTTACAATTGAATTACAAAGATCAATTATAGCAACTACTTGAATTACAGTTAAGATAACATAAGTACAATTAAGAATTGTATCATCGATCATGCCAACCATGGTACGCACCTCTTCATTTAAATAACGTTTTAATTTCCTATAGGTTGTATTTATAAATATTGTGATGATGGGTAGATATTACTAGATAGGTTTGCAGTATTTGCTTACAATTATTCAATAACTATAAAAGGTAATTTGGCCAACAAAAGATTATTAGGGGTCTTTTATTTCATTGTATAAAGTGTTGAGTAAGTACCGCATTCTTGGCTTTCTTTTATAAGTAAGTTAAATAATATTTCATAGTAATTTGTAATAAAAAAGGTGTATTATCTTGCCTGTGTTAAAAATTATATCTGTGCTATAGAATTAAAATTTTAATTTCTGAATATAGCGAGAAAAATTATTTGATAACATAAACTTCAAAAAATTTCATATCTTCAACATAAATAGTATTCTATCTTTATTGTGGTACCAATCAAACCACTCAAACTACCCAACATAAAATAAACTAGAAACATCAATTAATTTGAGGGTCACTCAACTTAGATTGTCTCAAGAGGGCCTATGTCGTTGGTCGAGTTAGTATTGGAAGAAGTAATTTGAACCACTACTTAGTTCTTTTAGCTATCCATCTAAGTATATTCATAGTTTTCATAGTGTTTGAGTTGGTTTTGTCGTAGTTAATACATTTGAGATAGTTTATTATTTTAGAATGTTAGATATGAATTGTTAGGATCTAGTTTGTTAGAAAATATTTGCAGAATGTAAAGTATCATGTCATGAATAAAATAATTTCATGACTTTTTTCTCATTGTTTCATTGTGCAAAACTATGGTCAAATTTGAGTGGTGTGTGGTGCACGGATCGAAGATCCTTTCATGCTCTTTGTGGAGGAGTTTCGAAAGAATCTTATTTTTGGGTACCTCCTCTCTTTCGAGATAGTGTGGCTATAACTCTATCAGATTTGTGTGATATATGTGATATCTATGGCTAAGATTGGTCAAATCTACAAGAGGAATTTTCGGTTATAATGTTTTCGATCCCGTGGTACATTATGCCAAGCTGAGGCTCCGCTTTGTGTTGATATTAGGAGTAAGAATGGAATATAAAGAAAATGAATAGGAAACTAAATACACACAAGTAAACACAAATAATTTTACGTGGTAAAACCTTGACAGTGTGTCAAGGAAACCTCCACAGGGTAAGGGATTGGAAATCTTTATTAATCAAGAATGATTTAGCATGATACAACCTCTCATGAATTCACCAATTCCATATGGGATTCTCTTCCATTACATAACTATTATTCATTATGAATCTCATTACAAAACTAACTAGCAGTAAAAAACAAGATTTTACCCAGAATTACTCAACGAATTCCAACTTGAAAACAATTTTCCTAATCCCTTGCCCATGCCCATTCATCATCTCTTCTGCAAGCTGAGAGAATCCAAACAACATCACAACTTCTCTATTGTAACTGGCTTCATGAATATGTCTACACATTTCTCCCGTGTATGGACATTTTTGAGAGCTACTTTTCTGCCATCGATCGCATGTCTTAGAAAAAGATACCTTACATCAATATTCTTGGTCTTGATATGATAATCTAGATTTGTAGCCAAATGAATAACACTTTGAATTTCATAGAATACATTCGCTTTCTTCTGCATCCTTCCAATCTCATCAAGTAGACCCTTTAACAAGATTGTTCTCTACTAGCATCTGAAGAAGCTATATATTTACTTCGGTAGTGGACAAAGCAACTCTTTCTTGAAGCTTCAACATCTAGCTAATTTCTCCACCTACAAGATTAAATACATAACTTTTAGTATACCTACCTTTCTCCAAATCACCTCCATAATCATCATCCACATATCTATAGATTGTTCCTTGACTATCATTAAATATGATGCAATGGTCACTTATGCCTCTTAAATACCGAAGCACCTGTTTTACTACTCGCCAATGTTCTTCACCTGGATTTGTCGTGAACATACTCACAACTCCAACTTCATGTGAAATATCATGTCTTGCAGATACCATCGCATACATTAAGTTTCCTACAACATTTTCATATGGTACACAGGGCATATACTTCTTTTCTTCATCAGTTCTAGGACTCAAAAACAAAGAAAGTTTAAAATGAGAAGCTAATGGAACATTAATAGGTTTTAGACTATTCATACCTAACCTTTCAAGTACTCTTTCCACATGCTTTTGTTTTGATAACAAAATCTTTCCATTTTTTCGTCTCTATGTATATCCATGCCCAAGATATGTTTTGCTGCTCCAAAATCCTTCATATCAAACTTCCTATAGAGATGAGGCTTTAACCTATTGAACTCTTCAATGCTTTTGGTTGCAATAAGCATATCATCAACATAAAAAACTAAGATAATGAATATGCCAGTAAAACTCTTGAAGCATACACAATGATCATACTCACTTCTAATAAGGTTTTGGATCACCATGAAGAAGTCAAACTTTTGATAGAATTGTCTAGGAGACTACCTCAGGCCATACAATGATTTCTTGATCTTGCAAAATAATCTTCTGTTACAACCTTGTACAAAACCTTCAGGTTGTTCCATATATATATCTTAATCCAAATCCCCATGTTGAAAATTTGCTTTAACATCTAACTATTATAACTCAAGGTCAACTAATGTAGTTAGTGGCAACACAGTACAAATAGAAACAAGTTTTACGACTGGTGAAAAAATCTCATGAAAGTCAATACCTTCAACTTGATAATACCCTTTCTCTACAAACCTCGCCTTATACCTTTTGATACTTCCATCAGCTTTCCATTCCAGTTTTAAGACACATTTGCATCGAAAAATGCTTCTCCCTTTAGGAAGTTCTACAAGATCTCAAGTAATTTTCTTAGCTAAGGAATCCATTTCTTCTTCCATAGCATTTTTCAATTTGCCGCTATTTGCATCATCTAGTGCTTCCTGATAACAAGAAGGTTCCCCATCTTCATTAATCAATGCAAAAGACGAAGTGGAATTTTAATACCTTTTGGGTGTTTGCCTTTCCCTTGTAGACCTTCATAGAGTTACTAGTTGTTGAATTGGTTCTGAAACTTCAACAATTTCCCTTGCATCTTCTTCACCTTTTCCTTCATCAATTTTTCCGACATATGATTTTAAAAGAGAAGATTCATCAAATTTTACATCTCTACTAGTGACTATGTTCCGTAAAGTAGGATCGCACAACCTGTATCCTTTCACCGCATAGTCATACCCAACAAAGACATAACATTTCAATTTTGGCTCTAATTTTGAATGTTGATTTTTAGGGATAAGGGCATAGGCATCACAACTAGAAATCCTTAAATGTGAGTAATCACAAGACTAACCTGACCAAACTTCTTAAGGAATTTTACAATTAATTGCAACTGAAGGTGATCTGTTAACTAAATAACAATCAGTCGATACTAGTTATGCCCATGACCCCTTTTGCAGGTTAGCATTGTTCATCATGCTTCTCACTCTTTGCGTAAGAGTTTGATTCAAACCTTCAGCAACACCATTTTGCTAAGGAGTATAAACAATCGTTTTATGTCTAACAATTCCTTCACCCTTAAAGTACTGTTCAAATTCTAGAGAAGTAAATTCACCACCATTGTCAGTTCTCGAACAATTAATTTATTTTCTTGTTTTCTTTTCCACCATTGATTTAAATTGTTTAAAAACATTAAATATATCAATTTTCTTTTTTAACATAAAGACCCAAACATTCCAGGAGAAATTATCAATAAACATTAAGAAATATAAAGCACCTCCATACAATACAATAGGAGATGGTCCACAGAGATTAGAATTAATATAGTCTAAAATTTCTTTACTATTATGACTTCCATGCTTAAACCATTGTTTTCATCATTTTCCATACACACAATGTTTACAAAATTCCAATTTCATGGATTTCAAATGAGGAAGAAATTTGTGGTTCATCGGTACCTGAAAACCTTTCTCGCTAATGTGACCCAATCATTGATGCCATAGGCGAGTGCCTTCTGATTCTTTCTCTGACACAATGGTTGCCTCACTGAACTAAGTACTTCCTTTGATTCTATAAATATTTCGAACCTTTTCTACATTCATAAAAACTAGGGTGACTTTTGAGACTTTCAACACTCCATTTTGACTTGTAAACTTGTAACCATCTGAGTCCAACACTCCTAAAGAAATAAAATTTTTCTTCAATTCAGGTACTTGTCAAACATTAATTGATGTTCTAATTATGTTATCATACATTTTAGTCATGATATTTTCCATCCCAAATTTCTGACAAGATACATTATTTCCCATAAACAAATAACTACCATTAACTACTTCATATTTAGTAAACCAATTTCTGTATGGACTCATGTGATGAGAAGCACTAGATTCTAACAACCAATTTTCAAAATTTTTAGAGATATTACATATAGGTAAAGTTTCACCTACCATACCTAATTCATCAACAGATAAAACTTCATTAATCATACCTAGAAGAGCCCTATAAGAGCCCCTTGTTTTCTCCCTTTGATTTAGATCTAGAAGAGCCCCTTGTTTTCTCCCCTCTTTATCTTGACCATCCTTTGGCTACAATGGCTTCTAATGCAGAGGTTTCAACATTAGACTTCCTCATTACTTCTTTAGCTAACAAAGCTCCCACAACTGAATCAAATTCTAAGGACTCAGTTTTGCTTAAACTGATAGAGGTAGTGAAGGGGTCCCATGACTCAGGCAGGGAACACAACAAGGTGATAACTTTGTATTCTTCGTAAAATTTAACTTCTATATCCGACAATTGGAAAATAAGTGTATTAAAAACATTTAGATGTTCTACAATTTGTGTACCCTCCTTCATCCGAAGGCTATATAATTGTCTTTT
Source organism: Pinus taeda (assembly GCA_000404065.3). Classification (NCBI taxonomy): domain Eukaryota; kingdom Viridiplantae; phylum Streptophyta; class Pinopsida; order Pinales; family Pinaceae; genus Pinus; species Pinus taeda. The sequence goes on along the minus strand of APFE030032775.1, from coordinate 176,562 downwards.
AGATAGATTATGTTGGTTAACAATTTGGTCATATATAACATTTCCAGTTTTCCCCACAAACATGCTACTAAATTTTCTTCAAATATATTGAAGAGAACTTCATCCACCAGGCATAACCTAATGGTACTGAGAACTCGAGTATCCAATTCCTCCCAGTGCAAATTTGTCATGCTAGTAGGTTTCTTCTTCACCCCATCTAATGCTTTGTTCAACCCTTGTTGCAAAAGAAAATCCCTAACTTTCAATTTCCATATTAAAAATTTGTTCTTGCTGGTGAATTTGTCAACCTCAAACTCTTAATTTTTCCTTTTGTCCATTTCTTTCCAACAAATCTTTCCTCCTAGGGTTTTTGTCTTTCAACTAGGATTTCTTAAAAAAATTGTTTTGAATTCCCTTGTTCCATGTAGGGTTTTCAGATTTCCGGTTTCATGGGTTTCCTTTTCTTTTTAAATTTCAGATAAAAATGAACAAAAAGCCCTACTCAAATTTTTGTTAATTCAAAAAAATTCCAAAGTCCATTCCATAAATTTCATAATTATTTTCTGTTCCCAAAAAAAAAATAGTTTTTTTCTGAATGCTTTCAAAAAATTATTTTGCAGTAAAAAACACAAATTTCCTTGATTTTAGAGTTCTTCATCCTCCTTCCTCTTTAATAGTGGCAAGATCTTGCTTGCATGGTTCATTCAATGATTCTTCAGACTTCACTCACAAATTTCAACATTCTTCAGATGGGCTCTTCCCTCCAACAACACTCGACGTCCTCACTAGTGGCAAGGATGTCTCTTTCCAGCAAATTTGAGTCTTTCCCTTTGGCAAAGGGCTCCAACTAACAATGCCTCTTTCTTTAGCAACGAAAAACCCACAACCCTTTGCTCTTTCTCTCACGGTGGGCCTCAACACAATGCATTTAACCTCAAGATCTGATCCTCAAGCTTTGATACTACTTGTTTGTCTCAGGAGTTCATTAAACAAGAAAGAAATATAAAGAAACTGAATAGGAAACTGAAATACACACAAGTAAACACCAATAATTTTATGTGGTAAAATCTTGATAGCATGTCAAGGAAACCTCCACGGGGAAAGGGATTGGAAATATTTATTAATCGAGAATGATTCTCCACGATACAGCCTCTCAGACATTCACCAATTTTATATGGGCTTCTCCTCTATTACATTATTGCTATTCATTATGAATCTCATTACAAAACTAACTAGTAGGAAAAAATAAGATTTTACCCATAATTATATCATTGGTTGTCACATTTTGACACTTTAAAGAGAATTGAATCTCTTGGAGAGAGAAATTGAGAGAGTGGAGGAGACTTTTCTTGGTGTAAAACCATGGGGTCTACCCATTGTAGTACTTTTTTATGTCTAAGATCTATTGGATAAACCGACAACAATTTCCAGATGTATTTCTTTTGGTGCATGCATCATTGTAAACTACAAGTTTGGTCGATAAAGGTGGTTGCTATTACTTCATGGATTTGGGAACAAGAGCAACTAATTTTGCAAGCTTCTTGGAAACTATTTACCTCTCTATTTGTTTAAGTGATTTTAGGTTTGACTGCCACTTTTGCAAAACATAAATCTTATGAATATTGTTTCACACTACTGCAGTTCGATAGACTAAGGCGTGTGTATGGAGACTAAAGCTCTGCAGAGGGAAGAGTGTTGCATGAAGGAAAGTATAACGATGTATTACAAAAACATATTCAAGTTAATTAGTTTACACAATGGCATTAAGGAACATGGGCTAATAATGATTGGGAGACCTTTGTGACTAAAAGAAACAGAAAAATTTATTTCTCTTCAAAACTAATTTTCTTTTATAATTACTTTTGCTACCAAAGTTGTGGAAGTGTGGTATGATTTCATTTGAGGAATTTTTTGGTATCTGTGGGTTATTTGAAGTAATGTTGCAAATATTGGGCTCAGATTTTGTGCATTGTTGAAGGAAGTAGTTAAAGGAATTTGTTTTTATTGTCGATTGGATTAAAATCTTAGTTGGTTATGGTAAGAAAAAATAAAAAATGATAAAAGAAGAATTCACGTAGTCGAGATAGCTCAATCAAACTAAGAGAGAGAATCAAAGGGAAATGACAACATATTTTGCAAAATAATATGGAATGCTTCGAGCTAAGGAACCCATACATCGAGATTATAATGTAGGAGTAGACTAGATAAGTGAAGAATGTAAAGAAATAGATGAAATATTGAAATGATTAATGTTGATTCTACGATGTTTTTCAACTATAAATTATGAATCTTGGGCAAATGAAATGGTAGAATTGATTGGTTCAACTAATTTATTGGATTATGTTCAAGAAGTCTTTATTAACCTCCATGATAAGAGGAAAGTATCAATAACATTATATCTTATTATATCGACGATGGATGAAAATATTCTTTCTAGCATTTTAATTTAACTTGGTGAAGTAAAAAGCACAAAAGTATTTTGGGATATTCTAGAGATGAAGTATGTTGTGAGGGGGAGAAGGATGTCTGAAGAGTCAAGAGAAGAAATTATAGAGAAGCTTACCGAAAAAAGAGTGAAGGAATTGAAGAACTAAAAGTGAAATGTGATAGAAAATAAATTTCAACAGAAAGTTGGTTCCAAATGTTGCAAGAAACGAAGCTCGTAGATAAATTGCTCAATGGAGTAGTAACCCAGGTTGATGATCAACTGGATGAGAAAGATGAAACTAATTATAAAGATCGTAATGCAGAAAATAATGAAGATTTGGTAGAGGAAAATAAGGATGAAAAAATGGAAGAAACTCACAACATAAAGGAAAATTAAGTCTCTATAGAAGTTGCAATAATGAATGTTGAAAATAGCATGATAATTAGAAAATGAAAAAGTTAATGAAATTTTGATGTATTGGAGTCCTAAATCAATTAAAAATTAATTATGGATTGATGTGGGAGTTTTCGGATGAACAAGAAATTATTCATGAGAAAATTGAAATTGTTGAAAAAGTAATTGAAATGAATTCGCATCAAGTTTAAGTTTCTTTATCAAGTTTTAAGTGATATTGTATTTAGTTGTAGGTTTCTAGTGTTTGAAATGTTTTTGGTTGTATATAAGGGGGAGAGTTGGAAAAAGGAATTCAAAAAACCACTTACTTGTCTTAGTTGTTAATCCATGTGTCTTCATACTTGTCAGAGTTGTTGAGTTGGTCTTGTCGCAGTTAGTACATTTGAGGTGGTTTCATTTTTTTAGAATGTAAGATCTGGATTCCTAAGATCTAGTTTGTCTGAAAGTCTTCTAAGGTGTGCATATAAATGAAAGATATTATGTGATGAGTAAAATAAAGTGGTGAGAATTTTTTCACTATTCGCCCATGTAAAACTCTAGTTTTCCAATTATTAGTGAGTTCCAAATTATAAATAATTTTAGGTAGCACATTGAATTTTTAATCCAACCTGTTGAGATGAAGGGGAACTTCATCCATGCTTAGAAGAATTTCTTATTTCCTTTTAGATTTCTCAATAACTTCCTTCCTCATAATTGTTTCCATCTACTAGTAAATTCCAACTAAATCCATTACCATGTTTATTTCATTACTATATTACCTATGCCTCATATACATCTAATAACCTCCTTCTCCTCCTATACATTTGTGTGTGAAATAATCTCCTTTTATTTTGGCTTCCCTTTCAATGTCATGAATTTCCCATTTTATTCTAGGAGGAGTTTGTTATGTATCTATTGTTAGAGAGTGCTCTACTACTTGTTGAGCTCTAGAGGTAGGGAGAAGTCTTGAGCTTCTTCTCCATCTTGAGGTAGCGAGAAATATTGAGCTTCTTCTCCATCTCTTTTTCGAAGATATTGAGGCATGTGCCATGGTGAAATAGGGAGATGTAATAGGAGTAAAGATATAAAGATAGGAAATGAGGGTTCACATTCAATTGAATTTTCTAACTATGATGTACCACAGGGAGGTTGTAGAGAGTATCGCTAAGATTTGTAAACAATATAGCACTTGAAGCAAGAGAACAAAATTTGCAAAAATGCTCTAAACCATGATAGTGATAGAAACATAAAGCTAATAACATAACAAGGATACACTAACCATAAACCAAAATCCTTAAAAATCACAAATAAGAACTAAATTATATGACTAAAAACTTGAATTCTTAGACCATGCTCCTAAACAATAAACCAAAATTAAAAAACAATATAGACACTATAAAAATTCATCTTTTAGGTGGTAAAAGAGAGATCGAGATCAGAGCCAAAAATGGTACCCAATTCATGCGAATCCTTCAAAATTCCCATAAAAGATCGTCATTTCTAAAGTAGGAAAATGTAAAAAGGCCAATCTTAATTTCTCATCCTCGTTTTTCCTTTCACACATAAAGATGCGTTAATTCATAAGTTTCCAGTTAATACTAAATCCATAAAATGGTTCCTTTCTCGTATCCTCCACATGCAATCACTATATAGAACTATATTAATTGTCCTTATCTTGAAATCTAAGGGATTCAATATTGGTCATGGTTACTAATTACAGGAGGTGGAGTAGTCCTCCAACTTCAAACTATAGAATCCTCAAAAAACAATAACTATAAAGGTACACATTACATGTTATCTAGCATGATTAATATGCCACGTGGATGGAACTCTTGATCCACACCCACATCTCTCTCCCAAACATTCTTGGCCTTTATTAAATTACATAGCTCAGGTTTTCCACATATTTAAAATATTCAGTTAATTATTTTGTAAAATATTGACTAATATTTTATATGACCTTTACTATCATTTTTTTTGCTGAAGCAAGAGTCGAACCTTTTATTTCATTAATTCAAAAGATAAGTTACAAAGTGTACATAAACTTGTCACTTTAGATCACAGGAGAATAGGTAATCCTGCTAAGGAAGAGGACCCTCCACTAACATTTGAAAGCCCAAATCTGATGGAAAAACCCAGGAGGACAACAACAAACCGGTCAATACACCGCCCAGACCCTACCAATGTCAACGATCATACCTAACCTCCCAATGAACACAGAGGAAGGAAAGGATAAGACGTGCTATCTGTAAATAGAGAGATGGCCTGATGGGCTCCACTAAACAGCGCAGACCATCTGACGAGTCCCACTAAATAGCACGGACCATCCCAACCGTCCAACCAAGTTGTCAAATGCTACAGCCAGGAGAAATATCGCTGCACCAAACCCAACCAAACTTTAACGAGTGATGAAGCGTAGTTTTCATAACTGCCACCATCTCACGTGTCATGTACCCTATTGGATCGCTCCCAAAACTGCAAAACCACTTACCACTTTGCAGACGTGCAATCACCGGAGACCTGCCTATAGCCAGGATTTCTATCCTGAAAGTGGAAAGAGGAAGCCAACTGATATACACCATTAACTACCTGTTCTGCCTATTTGAACCGTGAGAATTGAATCCGATCCTAAGTTTATTTGGGAGATGAATCTGTAGAGTACCAACCAGGAACCTGTGGATACCGGTCGAATTGCTGCAGGAGAAGGTGAGACCAAACTTGACTCTCCCACATACCTGGCTCATCCTGCTGGGTTGAGGCAAAATGCTTCGGCGACATCAATTCCTGCTGTTCAACCTACCCTGAAATCGGAAAACCTCCCTGTCCTCAGTAGCTTGATCCTCGCAGATAGACTTTAGACGACATGGAGGAATTTCTTGCCACTTTTTAGCCATCGCACATTCTGCACTGCACACACCTTGATTGGCCAGTAAGTTGGCGAGCTTATTAGAATTACGTCGACCATGGTTGAAACTTATGGCTCGAAGGCCCTGTAGATGCAGTTGGATTCTTTGATAAACCTGGTTAAGTTTCCAGTGATTTGAGACTCTTTCCACCTGAGAAACATTGTTGATTCTTTTCACAGCGTTGATGGTTATCTCCGAGTCCGCTTCTACAATGATATTTGAGCGATGGTTCTGTGATAGAAACTCTGGACACTACTCCAGAGCCATCACTTCCGCCATGTTATTGGTAGATCTACCTAAATGACAATGGAAGATAAAGATAATATTGCCCTCATCATCCCTTAAAACTCCTCCATAACCAGCAATTCCTAGATTGCCTTTGGAGACACCATCAATGTTATATTTCAAAAAGCCTTTTAATGGCATTTGCCAGTAGTCCTTCTCTGTAACCATGGTTTTATCCTTTCTTTTTATACCTTGAGGATTTATCCCTTGCAATCCCAATTGCCTGAGAATTCTCAGCTCTTCATCTAAGGGGGGATTCGTGGGGATATTACTAACAATAGAGCTGACTGTCTCTCTAAGCTGTTTCAAGATAAGATCAAGTAGACGTTGTGGTGAAGACTTTCCATTATTGAAAATTATTTTATGTCTTTCATTCCAAACATTCCAGATAATAAAGCAGGGAGTGAAGGCCCAGGCCAAATTTAGGAATTCATTCTCCATGAAGTTTTTTCTCTAGTGGTTTAGGGTATTTGTGATACTTCCTCTGTCCCTATTAGACTGGTGGAATATTGAAGAGAATGAATCCCACAACTAGGTTGTGTATGAGGAGCTATTGAGAATATGTTCCATTGTCTCCTCTTGCTCCTCACAGAGCTAGCACCTAGAAGGCCCCATAATTCCCCTTCTCCTAATATTGTCCCAAGTCAATATTTTCTTGTGATGAACCAACCACATAAAAAGTTTGATCTTCATCCAACCTTGTTGCCTCCAGAGATGCCTCCAGGTCTTGTCTAGAACACTAGAATCTAGCCCAATTAGAAAATCTTTTGCTTCCTTGAGATTAAAGGCTCCTCTCTTGTTATTACCCCATCTCGATTGATCTTTCCCCTCTGGTATTAAGATCATTCTTTGCTTGAGCAGGTCCCCCAGAGCCTCTGCTTTGATTTTTAGGGAGCTTTCCTCTCTACATTCAATGTTTCTCCAGCTTCTCCACTTTTTAGAGGTATGAGAAAGCCCAAAAATCCTTAACTCTGATTAGCCCTTGGGCATCTGTTTCCTGCTTGAGGCTTACAAAATTCTTTGTTAATAGCATTGGTTCTTGTTGCCATTTGTCCTTGCAAAAAAGAGCAAGATCCCCTGCTCTAATTTCCCAGAAACTATTCTTTTGAAGAAGGCTTCTGTTTTCCCAGGCTCTGTTCCATATGTAGGAGCCTTTTATAATTACAGACATTCTTATGACATCATTGGTGTTCCAAGAGCTAGAATATTTCTCTTTCCATATCCTGGCACATTGAGCTTTTGGTTCCTCAACCCATCTCCACTAGAGTTTGGATCCTAGAGCTTTACAAAGAATCTCTTCATTGTCCAAACCAAGACCCCCATTACTTTTGGGTTTGCATACCTTTTTCCAGGAAACTAGGGTCGATTTCTTTCTAGTTTCCTCCTTTCCCCACAGAAAATCTCTTTGTATGACTCTGATTTTCTCTAAAACACCTTTGGGAGTTGGGAGAGCTGATAACATGAAAATCGGGATGGATTGTAGAACAACCTTTGTCAGAACTAACCTGCCAGCCAGGTTCAAAGCACGGCAGGTCCACTTTTTGACTCTGTCCTGAAAATTATTAAGCATCGGTTCCCAAATACTCTTGTGCATGGGTTTGCCAGTAAAAGGTATTCCTAAATATTTAGATGGGAGGGAATCTCTTTGGAAGCCAAGAATTCTTGAGATATTTCTTTGGATAGCAATATTAGTGTTTAAGAAGAAGATTTTTGATTTAGAGAGATTGACTTCCATACCTATAGCCTCTTTGACTGTTGGAATTCTTTGCAGTAAGGTATCATCAAAAAATTGTTGATGAGTCAACACAGAACCATTCTTTGAAACTTGAAGACCGTTGATTTTACCCATAGCCTTGGCCTGCTTAATGGATCACCCGAGCCCTTCCATCATGAGAATAAAAAGGGAGAGAGAGGGTATCCATGCCTGAGGCCTCTAGAAGGATTGAATATTTATGTGGGAGAGCCATTAACCAAAATGGAAAAGCTAGAAGAGGTCACCAGCACCATGACCCATCTGACCCAGTTGTGGTTGAACCCAAAGGCAGAGAGAACTTTCTTGATATAATTCCAATTCACCTTGTCATACACTTTGGCAATATCCAATTGCATGATCATCCCTGCTTGTTTTTTTCTGGTTAGCATGTGCACCACCTCATGTGCTTGAATAATGTTGTCTAGAATCTATCTTCTCTCCACAAAACCTGATTTTTCTTCAGACACTAGCAAGGAAAGGAGAGGTTTGAGTCTATTAGCCACTACTTTGGATATTATCTTATTAACCACATTACATAAGGAAATAGGTCTGTACTTATATGTAGTTTGTGATGAGTCCTATTTGGGAATAAGGGAGATGAAGGAGATGTTGAGAGCTTTCAGGATAGTTTTGTTGCTCCCGGAATCCTCTACCACATTCAAAATGTCCTCTTTGAAAATATGCCAACAAACTTAAAAAGAATCCACATTGAAACCATTTGGGCCCAGTGCTTTGCCATTCTGCATGTCTTTGAGAACCTTGCTAACCTCCTCTCCATCAACTGGTCTATTGAGGTTAAAATTCTCCTCTCTGGACACCAGTTTAGGGATATGCCTTGTGATTCCCCTTATGGACTTATCCCTGTTTGGAGTGTTTTCCTGAGTGATGTTCCGGAAATGATGGACAAGCATAGCTTCAATATATTTATGAGTGGCCTGAATTTCCCCTTCCTTGTCCTTAATCATGGACATTCTTTTGTAAGCTCTGTTATCCATTGTGGGTCTGTGAAAAAATCTGGTGTTCCGCTCTCCTTCCCTGAGCCATTGAATTCTAGATTTTTGTCTCCAAAATATTTCCTCTTGTTTGCATAAATTTTCCCAAACTATATGGTATTTATTAGCCTACTCACTTTTGGCTTTGTCAAATCCATCTTTTATTAGAGCCTGGTTGAGTTCTAGAATTTTTATTTACATTGATTGTTTTTCCTCAAAAATGTCACCGAAATCCTTCTTATTCCATTCCTTAAGTCTGAACTTAATGTGCTTTAGTCGTTTATGAAGGAGGTACATCTTAGATCCTTGGATTTGCAAGTCTTCAAACCACCATTTTTCAATTTTACTAATGAAATCTAGTTGGGAGATCCAGATATTTTCGAATCTGAAGGGTCTATTCCCGGAAGAATCTATACCCTTGATTTCCAATTGAATCAACCAGTGATCTGAAGCTCCAAAAGGAAGCACTCGAGCTGTTATTTCTCTATTTAGAAGCATCATTTCCTTTGATATCATGAACCTATCTAACTTAGATGCTACCAGCACCTCACCTCCTCCTTTATTGTTCCATGTAAAAAGGCCATTGCTTGAATCTGACTCAACTAGATTCATATTGTTTGTAAATGATTGGAACGCTAAGGAGTCTTTATTGAGCACTCTGGTACCTCCTTTTTTTTCCGAGAGAGATTTGATCATGTTAAAATCTCCTCCCATAATCCAAGGCATTCTAGCATGTCTGCTCCTGTGGTCAATAAGGGCTTCTAACAATTTGAGTTTATCCTCTAATTTTTTAGGACCGTAAACATTTGTGACTAGGAATGTTTTCGAAACCCCAACAGGTTGAATTACCACTAATAGATAATTTATTGATGCCTCTGCATCCATAATGCTGACCCTTTGGGGATTCCAAAGGGTAATAATACCCCCCATTGTGTTCTTAGCTTTAACCTCTAGAAACTCATACGTAATGATCCATTTACTGTGTATAAGTCTTATTTTCTGAATGGAACATTTCGTTTCCTGGATGAAAATCATATCTGACATATCTTGTTTCATTCTATTACTAAGAAATCTTTGTTTTCTTTTACTTCCTAGAACTCTGATATTCCAAGATGTAAATTTAATATTTAAAGACTTGTAAAGGAGTAGCTGGTCAGGTATTTCATGTTACCTGAATCTACCATTAGTTTTCCACACTCCATGAAAAGTTCCTTCTTCTTTTTCCGACCTCTCCTTTTACTAGCATTTTTAGGAGCTAGTCCTAGGGTTGGTTTCATTGTTTTCACTCCTTTGTTTTCCACCTTGTCAGTGGTTATTCCTGTCTCTAACTCTCTTTCCTGAGTCTTACATAATAACAACTGTTGTATTCTATTGCAATCCTCTTGAGGTATTGAATCTATCCCTCCCGTGGTTCCCTGCATCAAGAACCCTTCCAGATCTAGGTGTTCCTTTTCTAGAATTTCTAGTACTTCATGGTCCTCCAGATTTGTTTCACTTTGGGTCATTTCCATATCCGTTTCTAGTTCAGTCTCACTAATCATAGTTTCTTTCCTATTACAAATCTCTTGTGTTATGTTGTAGTTTTCTTCCTTCTCATTTTCCTTAGGGCCTTCCTCCATTGTTTGATCTACACTTGTCATTTCTTCATTTTCTTCCAGAACTTGAAAACTGTGTGGGTTGATAATTTTCCCCTCAATGCGTTGTTGCTTTGATCCCTTTCTGCCACCTTTTCCTTTACTTACCACTTTTTGAAAGTTTTTAGTATCCTTCAATGTATTAGGTTTTCCTTTGTTGTCTACTTTACTAAGAGGATAGTCTCTAATCAAGTGACCGTGGTTGTGGCATCTATGACTTCTAAACGGGATATAATCATAATCCACCATTTGGACCCATTCCTCATAAAAAACTTCCAGGATTATTTCATCCAGAAGAGTGCCTGATAGATCCATTTCTACGCAAATCCTACCATAGGAAGTATATTTACCCCATCTTGTGGCTTCCGAAGCTTTAACAAAATGACCTAGTTTCTTGCCAATGGAAGCAAGGGAAACATTTTGCCAGGAATCTATAGGTAGGGAATAGAGCCTTACCCAAACAAGTACTCAGGTGAATGTCTCCCTTTCTGGAATGAAGTTCATCTTCCACGGTCGCATATAGAGCCCCGTTGCTGCAAAAAAGTAGGGTCCTCCTTTGAATATTCTGTCTTTATCTTCAATGTTAGTAAATGCCACAGCTAAAAAGCCCTTTGACCCCAGATGGAGGTCAATACTACCTTTGGGTTTCTAGTGGTATTCCATGTCTCTAATGCCTTTTCATAGGGCCAAATTCCCATGAATTTGCAGATTATGGCATAATTCCCCATATGTTTCCTGTGGTCCTACAGAGCAAGATCAATCAACACTAGTCTCGGAGTACTCTCCATTTTGGGTCTGCATAGTCCCTTTTGATATTTGTCCCTTGTTCCCTGGATTTTGTCTTCTTCACCTTTGTCCTTTGTGTTATTGTTTTCCTTGGACCTGGCCCCATCTGACTCCTTTTCATTATTTTTCCCCCTGTTTAGTAGAACCCCTGACATTACCCAGTGGTGACTTGCCTCTGCTGGTAACCACTTGCTTGTAGGAGGGAGTGGAGCTCCCTCCTCTACTGCGCTCCATCGGGAGCAAACCTACATCCCCTCTGTAACCCTAGCTGCATGTCCTCCAGTTCGTAGAGCCCCCTTCATGACCTTTACTATCATTGTAAAGCTTCTTATAATCAATTTAAATATGGGACCTTTTACTTAAAATTATATTATACAAGTTCCAATAGTGGATCATGTTGGCTACCTTATTTATATTAAGATAAATACTACCTCGTAAATAATTGAGCATTCGAAACAATTATTTCATGGAGAGATCAATGTTACAAGAGTTATAATATATGAATGTAAATGATTTTATATTATATATAAAAGTTAAATATTTTATATCATTTTTAAAAATATATATATAATAAATTTTTGAGTTACTTGAGTGTTCTTTTAGAAAACCCCACTAGTAACATAAATTTAAAATATTAAAATTTCATATAGCATACACTATAAGTTTGTAACTGCAATTATATGTAAAATGAAAAGAAAAAATATACCAAATAACTATAACAATGTTATAATAAAATATCTTAACAAAAAAATTGGCTCATTTGATCAGGTTAATCTATAGGAAATTCTACATGAATTGGTGGAGGAGGTTCATTATCATCATCATAGGGGAAATAAAGGCTTTCCAATTTCTTGGCTAACACCAAAACCATTTTATTCAACCTATCCATTTTTTCTATGATCCTAGCCATACACATAAGAATTTCTTGTTGGGTTCCTACACTATGTCCGAGAACTATGTCGATGAGAGTTTTGATGTTCCGGTACAGGTTGATTATTTTCATTTAGGAAGTTAGATGATCCTAAGTGGAATTTTGGATCGAAAGGATCCAATTCCTAGGGCCCCTATTGACCTGATGACAAAAGATATATCCCCATGTCTGAAAACATAATCCTCTACCTAGGAGATAGTTCTATGAACCTCCTTAGGGATAACTTACATAAGTCTTTAATTTGAATGGGAAAATTAGTTTTTCTCTGCTAAATTCCTCTTCAGAATATGTAAAATTGCTTAAGGATTCATGAGGTTAAGTGCAAGTTTTAACATGATTTTTTGAGTTTTTTTTATGTAAATTTCATGTATAAATTAAAATAAACAAATGACTGAACAACATCATATAAGAGACGTGTACATCACCAAAAAAGTATCACAAGAGCACATGATCAAGGAGTTCACCTCGCTTGGGTTACGTATCCTTCGTCCAACTTCCAATGGCTTGGCCCTCTCTATTATGCTCACAAGTCTGAATAAACTAGTTTACAACGCTCAGATATCTCTGAAACCTATTCCAATATCTCCAAAATGCCCAAAAGTTCTTGTCTAGCCTGTTTCTACTCCGGATTTGTTAAAAAACTGAATATTTGATGGCATATCAAATTCTCTCTTCTAATCACACCTCAATTTCCCCAAAATACGAAACCATCCTACAAATTCGCCTCTAATTCCATAATCGAGCACTGATTTTGCCTAATTCTGGATGAAATTATCAAACAAATTAAATTCCATATAAGACCTTAATCTTGAAGGTGTTGGGCCACATGGGAGGCCACGCCGCTAGGGCTAAGGAAAAAGGCCCGTCCCTATCATTCGGTCCCCCACTCCATTCCATCTGTGGTCTTGTTGGATGGCACGCGCCCAAGGGCTGGCCCTTGTCCCAGGTTGCACCAAACTTTAACTTTAAATAACTGTGACATTCCATAGTTAATAAGAACTAAATATATGACATATTGGCAATGGCTTGGACTAGGTGCTTGGAGGTCGTGAATTCGCCCCCTGCCATCGCTGCTTGAACCTTAACTTGATTTTTTGTGGTCCTTAGGCTACCATGTGGTGGCCCCTAGCTGGGCCACATGGCAGCTTGTGGTTGGCCACCAACCAACCAACCAAAATCAACCAAATCAACACCAATAACATTGTGTCACTTGGCACCATCCAATTCATTGAAGGTCAAATAGTCACATGTATAATCACTCTACCATGTAGGCATGCCCAATCAACACTACGTCAGCGATACGGACGGCTGATTGGGCTGCCTACATATTTTTTTTTTTAAATTCACCTGTTTAGCGAAATGAAGAAACCATGTTTCTGGGAGCATACATACTTCATTTCATGTGAAACAAGTTGCACCAAATTCAGGATGATGAGCACTACACGGCCATTCAGGTTACACACTGATCCAACAACTTTGAATTTTGAGCAAATTTTTTAGAACCTAATCATTCCTCCCCACTAGAAACTTTTGGACCCCAAAAGGTCAATTTTATTTGTTCAATAGGTGAGGGTATAGTTCCCTCACCTTTCCAATATTGATCCATTTGGCCTTGGTAGGATTTGTTCCTTTGAGGCCAACTAGAAGGTAATCCACATCCCCTCGTTTTGAATACCTTGTTCTTCTGTCAAGAATGGTGTCTTGTTGTAGTTCATCAAGGTATTTAGGAGAAAAATCTTCAATGGAATGAATTTGAACATTATCTCCTTGATATTCAATCAAAGGAGGCTCATACAACCTTAAAGTCTCCATATTAACAACAACATAAATTTGGATATATGAAGGCAAATCCAACTTAAGGCATTATCACCAATATTTTCTAGAATTTTGAACCATATCTAATTAGTTTCATCTTTTCACCTTCTCCTTAGAGCCTCTCTTTGCTAACGTGAAGCCAAACTTCATCACCAACTTGGAACTTGTGATCTACCCGATGCTTGTCGTGCCTTGTTTTGTACTTGCCTTGGCTCTATTCTAGTTGTTGTTGAACTCTTTGGTGTACCAACTAGATTTTTTCAATGGAACTTTTTTCTTTGTCTATGTCACTATGACCATCAATAGCAACATCCTTTCCAAAAATGAAATCCAAAGGAGACTTAGGAAAGTATCCCAAAAATGCTTCAAATGGTGATGTTTGAGTTGAAGTGTGCTTGCCCAGTTGTAAGCATCTTGAATGTAGTGAAAATGTCCATCTCACAACTTAGTATGCTTGCTGCGATGCCCATGAAGAAGATGTATTGTGATCCTATTCACCACCTATGTTTGACCATCTATTTGTGAATGAAATGTTGTACTCTTTTTCAATTTGGTGTCCATGAATCCCCACAAACGTGACCAAAAGTTCCCAACAAAGCGAGAATATTGATCACTAACAATGGATGTGGGTAATAAAAAATGCACACATACATTTTGAAAGTGTAAATGAGCAGTTTGTTCAGCTGTAATTTTCTTTTTATGCAACATCAAAATACACATTTTGTTGAACCTATCCTCCACTACATACAAATAATCATGACCTCTTTTCGACAATGGAAGACCTCATACAAAATCCATAGAAACACTCGCCCATCGTCGTGAAGGCATTAGAAATGGTGTGTACAATCCTAACTTCCTATTACTAGGATTATCGACCACACATAATGAACATCCTCTCATAAAATGTGACACACTTTCAAGCATACCAGGCCAATAAAAATACGTATGTAGATGTGGCACCATCTTACCTACATTGAAATGACCAAAAATAAGAGAAGAATGTGCCTCTCTTATGATGTTGACTCTTTCTCCCAGTGGAATAGAAAGCTTAGCAAGATGGTAAAATCAAGCTATCATGCAAATTATAATCCAATTCCTCCACATTGTTACCTTGACTCAAACTTTCGTAAACATCTTGAAAGTCAGTTTCTAATGTATACTACTGAATATAACTTTCATGCAAAACAAAATTATGCTAGAGTAAAGTAGTTGCACTAATAATAAGCCTAGAAAGAATATCAGGAACTTTATTGTAGATACCTTCCTTATACCTTATTACCAAGTGGAATTGTTGAATAAAACCCATCCATCAGAAGTGCCTTGATTGCTGCAACTTAGATTGAGATTGCAAGTATTGCAATGGTTGATGGTTAGTGTGAATGATTGTTTCCTTAGCCATCAAGTAGTGTTTCCACGTTTTAATACTTTGCATCAATGCATACAATTTGTTTTCATATATAGGATAATTAATCACTACACCATTGAAAGTTTCCAAATCAAAACAGATAGGCTTACCATGCTGCATGAGGACTGCACCCATGGCGTAGTCACTAGCATCAGTCTAGATCTCAAATGATTGTCTCAAGTCTGGAAGTGCAAGTATTTGGGCTTAACTGATATTTTCCTTCAATGCATCAAATTACCTTTGATGTTTTCCTCCCCAATGAAAAACATTTTTCACACTATTCAATGCATGCAAAGGAGTTACTATGGAAGAAAAATTGCCAATGAATTTCCTCTAATATTGGGGTTCTCTCAAAAAACTTCTTACCTCACTAAATGTCTAATCCAGGTGGATCTTGGTGGCCACCTGCCAAGTCCACCTAGAAGCCCACCATTGTTTCTGTCAGCATTTTCAATTTCCTTAATTGTAGCACAACTTACTATTTTTAGTAGTTTTTCCGGTCTTGAACTTCCGGAGCCATTTTTAGGCCCTAAAAGACTTTTTTTTTTGGGAAATCCGGGGGCAACATGGGTCCATGGACCAACGTTTCCATTCGTAAAGTTGTAGTGCTCAGATAGATCTTTCTAACGAGGTATTGTATGCATCAAACGAAGATCATATGCCAAAGTTACAACCCCAGGAAGTTGATTTACCAATTTACCCAAACGGGGCCCACAGTTTGGTGTTTCATCTTCCAGGGTTAGGTTTTGGAATGTTAAGGATTTTCCATTGTTTCTCAACAATAAATAGGCCTTCGAGCCTCATTGTAACATAGTTCAAAGGCATGTAGCCACCACATATCTTATCAGAGATAAGCTACCATTGCCCTAGCTGGTTTATTTCCATTACTGTTTGTAAGCATATTTGAGTATTTTACATTAATGAAATGAAGTATTATTTCCGCTGCATATCTATGTTTATGGTTATCTCTATAATTTGTTGCATTCCTGTTCAATTCTGGATCAGTGGTATAAGAGTGGTCTACTTTTTCTGTGTTTTTCTTTGCATGTCCCCAATGAGGTCGGGATATAAGGAGTTAGGGCTTGAACTGGTCAAACCTTTGCAAGACCAGCCTCGCAAATCCCGACAGCCTCCCATGGCAGATGAGAAGAAATATGAGGGGGCAAGAGATCCTATCAAAATCTTGCTTGAAGAAGCCATTGAGCGACAACGGAATGCGATGATGGACAACTTTGCCGAGATCCTTCAACGGCTACCCAGAAGTGATGCACCGGCTTCCAGCGGCTACTCTAGAAATGCCATGCCCTTTAAGGTACAAGTTAATTTGAAATCCCCATCTTCGAGGGTTAGATAGATGTAGATGTCACAGATAAATGGCTAAATCTAATAGAGGGTTATTTTTCTATTCATGAATTTTCAAGTCTGGAAAAGATTGTTTTCTCTCTTCTCAAAGTAGCCCCCCATGTCAAGGACTGGTGGGAAACCTACTGCGAGCAGAAGGATGAAAGTATTGGCTCACCATTTTCAGCCGTACCCACCTAGAATTCATTCCAAGATGCCATGAAGGAGCAATACTACCTTGTGGGAAGCTATGAGGATGAATACATAAAGTGGACCACGCTGCGGTAGGGAAGGGACCAAGATGTGCTGGAGTTCACCAATCTTTTCCATACCCTTCGCACAAAGTTGGGTATCAAGGATTCGGAGTAGCATTTGATACTAAAATACCACGGTTGCCTGCACAAGTACATCTAGGAAGAAATAGAATTCCTGAACATCTCCTCGCTCAGCACAGCATACCGATATGCCATCAAGGTTGAGCTGAAGTTTAAACAAAAGAAGCGATACTTTGGATCTATGAATCCAAAGCAAGGGAAAGGTGCCCCTAAACCACAAAACAAAGGACAAAGCCAAGGTAGGGCAGCCCAAGACAACCCGCCAAAGCTGCAAGCAAAGAACAGTGCTGCAAGCAAAGAACAGTGCTGCAAAGCCGAAAAAGGACACGGGAAAATGGTGTGAGTTCCATAAGAGCTCCACTCACAACACAAGTGAGTGTCAAGCCAAGTAGTCACTGGTGGCTGAGCTAAAGGTTTCAGAATTAGATGCATGTTCTGACTCTGAGTCAGAACCTGACAAGGGCAATGACAAAGGGAAGTAGATCATTGACACAGATTACAATGCCATTGTTGCTACGGCCAAGATCTAGAAAAATGAACCTGAAGATCTAGAGGAGGAGGAGCATCTCTTCCACTCCCAGATGTGGGTAAAGGGCTCCCCACTATAGTTCATTGTCGATAGCGGGAGCCAAAAGAACCTCATTTTGGCAGAGGTTGTGAAGTGGTTGGGATTACCAACAATAGCACATCCACAATTGTACACCATCAGGTGGCTTCACCAAGGATGGGATCTTCACGTGAGCTAGCAGTGTCGTCTTCCTTACAACATCAAGCCCTTCATGGATGAGGTATTGTGTGACATTGCTGCCCTTGAAGTTTGTGATGTATTATTAGGACAACCATACTTGTGGAAGCGACATGCTAGGTATGAACCAAGGACCCGTGCTATTATTATTACATTGGGAAATAAGTTGTACAGTATGCCAAAGGTAGCAATGCCTACAGCCATCTCTTTGATTACTACAAAACAATGCAGTAAGCTCATTTCCAAAACTGATCCAAAACGGATCCATAAATGACTGACAAAGAACCTTGACTGTATCGGGGTGAAACAGATTGTTAAAGAATCCAAAACAGCAATCAAAAACGACTTGAACCAATGGCAATGGATGCCATCGTGGAACGACGAGGACCTTTGTCAAAGCACACTGACCGAGGCCCATGGAGACTAGGCAGGAGGTCAAAACAACCCCTGTGAGCCCTGGATCAGGAAAATGAGGCGATTTTGACGCTCGATTAGCGTAATCCTGCATCGCTAGGCAAACAGGGCCGAAATGGGGGAGCCTTAAGCCCTTGGTCACGTTGGGAGCCGGAGAACCACGAGCAGAGAAGCAAAAGTGCTAAAGGACAAAGGCAGGACCCGCGCTCTAGAAAATCAGCGGTATTGATTAGGGTGCCCTTGAACGATAAGAGGTTTTGGACAGGAGTAGAGTGATCCCACTCAGCAATCAAAGCATGACAACGGAGGTGAGAGAAAAACCAGCGTGATCGCGCGCTAACGGTCGAGAAAGTCAACCGCGCTCAATGTGCGTATGACGCCGGATCTGGAGGAGCCGAGATCAGACAGTTGAGATTGCACCTGATGAAAGAAAGCAGAATCAACAGAGGATTAAGCCGCGATTAAGAAGGATTTGGAATCTATTTGACCGCCACGGTGGAGAAAGAATGTATCCACCAAATAACCGAAGAAATGAGTCGATGAGCCGATGAAGCATGCTAGCACCAGTTAGATGGCGACACGTGGCACTCCCTGAGCATTCATGCTAATGTCAAATATGGAATTCCAAGCACAGCTACAAAAGGTGAATCGATGCAGGTGGGAGAGCAACTGAACAGGCATAGGAATCGAATGGCTAAAGCCATGAACAGAGATAGTCGAATGCGTAGTTGGAGGATTTTGAGAAGAGTCCAAGCGACCAGAGAGACAGTGAACAGTGAACCCTAAGAGGAGGACTGAACACAGAGAACAGTAAAGCCAAGCAGAGGAGACAGAGGGTTGAGCTGACCACAGGTAGCATCAAGCACCAGAGAGCTTGAAGATTCAAGCCTTCCCATAGAGGAATTTGTCTGGATTGAGCATCACAGTTGGCTCTTTCCACTATAGAGCAAAGGTCACAGAGCTGGTAGGAAGAACAAGAGTCTATGTACTCCGAGTGGCTTGGGGAATCCAAGAACCACCCTGCCAAGCAAAATCTGCTTCAGGAGAACTCACATTGAGTCCTTGTATTGTAATTTCTCTACTGTAAGACACATTAAAACAAGGCCCTGGGGAATAGGTCGAACTCCTTATTAAAAATTCTTGTGTCTTTGTGTTGCTTACTGTATTTCTCTGTTTTCTTTCCATTTAAATGTTTGTGTATTGTCAATCTGATCGATCCCTTGCTTGAATAACACAGAACACACACCAACACATGAGTCTGTAATACCTTTTGTTTAATAAATCTTCAACTGAGGTCACTCATAGGGTGATTATCAAATCAAGTGGTATCAGAGCTTTAGGCTGTAAGGTTAGACAAGCTCGTGTTGGTTTAGCTGTGAATGATCACTAGATCAAAGCTCAAATTAGGAGAAGGAGAGTTGGTGGAAACTAATCCTGAAATTGGGAGAGTCTATTCTTAGAAGACAATGCCAGAAGAAGGGACAGAGCCCTAGTTCATAGAAAGTTTCCTAGCTATAAAGTCTATGGTAGAAGAAATGTATAGGGACTTTAGAAAGCATAAGGATGAAGATTCGTCAGGCTCTAAACAAGGTAAAGAAGAAGATGAATCTCATTCCCATGACCACTCTAAAGGAAAGGGAAAAGATGAAAGCTTTCCTACACCTCCTAGTAGCCCTGTGCATAATATGAAAGCATCCTTGATTAAGCTGAATGTTAAATTTGATTTGCCTATATATGATGGAGAGCTAAATGATGAAAAGTTGGACAATTGGATCAGACAAATTTATGTGTATTGGAGAGTATAAAACATAGAATCAGACAAGAGTAAGATTCAGCTGTTAAGCCTACGCCTAGGAGGCATCGCCTCCATTTGGTGGGAAGGCAGAACCCAAGCTGATATGAAAATACATGGTAAGACCATCTCTGTCTGGAGTGAATTTGTTGCTGCAATCAAAAAGTAGTTCTATCCATTGGCCTACATGCAGCAAGCCATGATGAGTTGGCAAACTTTTCGGCAGTTGAAGGGGAAAAGTGTACAAGGGTATACTCAAGAATTTAGAAAGAGAGCATTGATGTTGGGTATCTCATTAGACTCACCAGAAACTCTTTTGAAGTACATTGGTGGTCTACACAACTACATGACGCATACCATCCTCATGTTTAATCCCACTAGTATAGATGAAGTATTTGTACAAACTACTCATCTAGAAGCTAGAGGAAAGAATGGAAATCTAGAAATTGGGGGGCCATCCCAAACAACTGTAAGCAAGAGCAAGGAGAAAAGAAAGCAGAAGTGGAAAGAAAGGAAGGCTAAAACTGCACAAAAAGGCAAAACTTCATGCACTCACTGTAAAAAGGAGGGGCTTGATGATGAGCACTATTGGATTCTCCATCCAGAGCTGAGACCTAAGAAGTCTGAGGGTGAGAAGAAGAAGATTGTTGTAGCTATTCAGAAGGATTTGGGGTCAGACTCGGGAGATGAAACAATCATTACAGTGACAGGTATCAAAGGTTATCGGCTTTAGAGAATGCTGAAATAAAGAAGCTGGTGTAGGATTTGCTCGAGAAAGGGTTCATCAGGCCTAACACATCACCAAGTGTGTCACCAATCATCTTGGTGAGAAAGAAAGATGGCTCGTGGAGAATATGCATTGATTACCGAGCACTGAATAAGATAACAATCAAAAATATTTATCCCCTTCCTCACATAGATGATCTTTTAGATCAATTAAAGGAAGTTGTTTATTTCACCAAGCTGGATTTGCACAGTGGATACCATCAGGTCAGAGTTACAGAGCAAGATGCATGGAAGACTG
>APFE030032775.1:69691-148667 GCA_000404065.3 Pinus taeda | reverse complement strand
TCATACCTTGTCCTTTTGGTTGCCATTGTCTTCTTTGTGTTAGCAGGTAAACTGCTTCAGCTTCTTCTTCCGTTGGCTGCAATGCTGCTTTTATTCCTGGCACAGATGGGCATTGTTCTGTCTCATGATCTTTCTCACAAAGGGTACAAATTGGTACTTTATTCATTGGGCATTCCCTCAGTGGATGTTTGTCTCTGCACTTTGGGCAAAAGATAGCCAGGGTTGCTTCTACTTCGGCCTGCTTTTTCTTAACCTACAAAGTGTCAATTTGTGAAGCAAAAGAACTTAACATCTCAGTTTTAAATTCTTCAAGTAAATTACCTATTTCAGCTCTTGTTTCTCCTCCATTGGCTGATTTCTGCACTCTTGAATAGGTGGAATCTCTTGTTCTGTTTCTTGCAGCTCCCCTAGAGCACCTCTTAGCAAGTTCACAAATCTCATCATATGATTCCTTGAATATATCTCCCTTGGCAAGCATGTTTAACATATTTAAACAATCATCCCTTAAACCTCTAAGTAATATTGTTTTGCTAATTTCCTTACTTATATCCGGATGATCAGATCTCTGTATATTGTATTGCAGCCTTTCTATATAGTCCTCCAGACTCTCATCTGACTTTTGTGCCATATTGAACAGTTCATCCTTCTTTTCTTTCGTCCGGCAGTAGTCTTGATATTTAAGCAGAAATTTTCGTTTCATCTGCTCCCATGTTGTGATTACCTGACTTCCAAGGCTCATGAACCATCTTAAAGCATTCCCTTTTAAGGTGGCTGGAAACAGTTTCAACTTTTGAGCGTTAGTAACATAATCATAACTTCTGCATAATATATCAAATTCAAAAAGAAACTCATCCGGATCTTCGGAGGATAACCCATGAAAGTAAGGTAAAGCAGACAATGGAATATTTTTCATTGTTCCTGCAGGGAGATCACTGATAGGAAATCCCAAGGTAGAGAGGGAATTTTCATCCCTTCTTTCCCCTTCAGGATCTACACGTCTTCCACCAAAGAGACCTTCATTGTCTCCTTCCATTGTTGGCTCTCCTACTGCACTTGCTCGGTCGTCAGAATCTTCTATTGGCTCTTCGACGTTTTCTACCGGTCGTCCAACGCTTTCTACTATTTCCTCAATGTATTTTGCTGATCTACTAGCACTTTCCTCTGACTCTCTAGCACTGACTGCTCGTTCTTCTATATTTTCAGGACCCACAACTTCCTCTGTTTTATAATCTGACTGGGGTGATTGCTGAAGTTTTGACTTTCGAGAACTTAATCTTTGCGATGATTCAGCCTTTGATACAATCTCGTCGATAAAAGTTTTTCGTCCTCCTCAGCCTTTGCCACCTGTGGGGTTAGTTTTCTTCTGGTTTCCGCGTCCTCTCATACAATCTGCACATTTGAAAAGAAAAGATTAATGCTTTTGAAATCTATAATTACCTTCCCCGGCAACGGCGCCAAAATGTTGGTCGCTTTAATTGTTTCCACAATTCAAGCGCCACATAAATTGTCAACCCGAGGAAGTGTTCTTATTTCAAAGGTAGTCTCACACTGGATATGCTCAATTTCAAAGGCAGAAACAATGTTGTAGTAAAAGAAAGAACACACAGTTATTAATCTCACCAATCTACTGATTCACACCCTATTTAATCAAAGCTGAAGTCAATTAAGTTATAACGGAGATAATCCCTCTATTGTAGTTACAATTCAAATAAAGGAAGATCAATCTGCAAGGAAAGAAATCAACCACAGCAGGAACAGGACCCTATTCCTTAGTGAGGAACTTCAGCACCTGATGCCTGACACTTAATCACACTGTGGACTCAAGAGATCAAGACCCTATTCCTGTGAGTAGGAACCTTCAGCACCTGTTCTCTTGTTTCTAATCACACTGCAGACAAAGGAAAGAAATTAATGGGAGCAGAACCCTATTCCTGTATGCAGGAATCTTCAGCACCTGTCTCCCAACATCATTCATTCATGCAATCAAACAGAAACAGATATCTCATCTGCTAAGGGTGAAAGCATTCAATATATGCAGTGCTAAGGAAACAGAGTATTACTCAAGCTGTGTAAGTAGTGTCTAACAACAGAATTAAAATGAAGTGCAACATATAAATAATTAAACAATCTACAAGAACCAATGGGCGAATCTTGTGAGGAAGGCGGGCCCTTTCCCTCTCACAAGATTCCCCGGGAGAAAGAATTAAATTGGAACGATCAAAAGAGAAATTTATTCATCTGTCAAAGTCACTGATACATTACAAATGGAGACTAGCTCCAGTTCTCACACAGTATTCTCCTGTAGCTTTTACAATGACCGACCCCTTCTAATGATGATGTCTCCTCTTTTTAAAGAGGAGACATCATTTACAATTTACATGAGAGCAAATCCATATTATCTCAAATCTATTCTTTTTCCCAAAACAGGACTATTCGGTTCTTCATAAAAAAGATACTGTTACAACAGAGATAACAAGAATGCTATCTTCAGGATGATCCAGGTAATCATGTCTTCGTACTACTGCTACTATTCTTCAAAAAGCTCTTCCAGAATCGCAAATTACGGCCAACGGAATTTGCGTGCTTGACGGCTGTTTCAGCAATTGAGTCAGCTGTTTCAGCAACGGCCGCATATACTTATCTGCAACCTTTGGATTTGTATTAGCAACGATACACTTCAATTAATGATAAAATATAAGAGTATTGTGGAATTAAATGTAAAACAGATTAATCATATAATAAAGAAGAGGTTTTTGTATACCTTGGGAAAAAGTGGATGAAAATGATACTGGGATTCATGGTTATAAGGGTAAAGTGGTATCAAAATATATAGCAAAAATGATACATAGTGGGGTCCTAACAGTGACTAGAAGGGAGGGAGCTAGGGGATAGATGCTAAGCCTTGCTGAATGACTTAATGCTTATGGTCATAGTGTGAGGTGCGGAGTGATGGAGCCATTATGGGAAGGGCTTATCCTCCATAGAGCATATTACTGAGAATTTGAGTCACATGGTGCATATGACCCAAGCTAGATAATTTTGGAGCATGTTCAGATTGACGGTGGATCATAAATGCCAGCGGACGGTGGGGATCCAAAAGCAGATCCTCCCCACGTGGGGGTGCCATGTGGGCACCACGTGCTAGGTCAAATGACATGGAATTGTTTGATAAGCTAGCTTTAAATGGCCATATATTTTTATTTGGATGTCAGATCGGGATACATTTTATATCGTTGGAAAGACACTGGCAACAAAAACACAATGGCATTATCCATTTTAAGTTTTAAGGAAATTGTAAAAGGTCGAAAAAAAATTAGGCCCCATTTACATAACAGGACATAGTAACTACCTCCTTCTAACCTTAGTTAGGGTTGGGGATAGTAGGGGGCATGTTATAGTAAGGCCTAAATGCCATTTTTCCCAAAGCTATGCTTTGCGGAACCTTCTCACTCATCCTCTTTTGTGATGACATTTTCCTTTATCTTGATTTTCAATCGTTGCATTCTCTTTGCTAGATTTTCATCCAAATTTTCCACTGAGATAATCACCAGATCAGTGTGACACCATTAGCTAACCTTCTTGCACATCCTCTTTTGAGAAGGCACTTTCCTTTATGTTGATTTTCAATAGTTGCTTTCTATTTGCTAGATTTTCATCCAAAATTTTCACTAAGATAATCACTAAGTGAATGTGATACCATTAGCTACCCATTTATTTGGGCTTCATAATTCACTCCAAAAAACATACCAATTTTCCTTTTTGATCTTGAACATTTCTCACTGTCTTCATGTCATAACTTTAGATTTATACTTTTTATGAAGATTATAATTTTTATACTTCTTCATAATTGTATTAAATAAAGTGACAGTCTCTTTGCTCTTGTTTTTTTTTAATTGTTCTTATTGCATTACACTCTTTGTTGAACTATGAGTGTGATTAAAATTGTTTTCATGTCACCTTTCCTTTACTTGAGGTTTTATCTTTGTCACTTTCCCATATTATTTTGAATCTTCTTCATTAACTCTTTTCATAGATTAGTTTTTCATCTATGATTAAATATTACATAGAGATTAGACAAACATTATACATTTAACAATAGAGTAATACATGTTGCAATATACAATATTAGATCTAAAACCATATACGTAATCAGCTAAATTAAAATACATACCATTAATATGAAACATTAAAATTAATATATTTCAACATAAAAATAATTTATTATTTTATTACATTTAAATTTAAAACATACATATTTTTTTTTTTTTTTTTTTTTTTCCCTTGGACGAAGCGGGCGACGGCAAGGAGAAACAACACTAGGGTTCTGAACCTGCCTGCAACGGCAGGACCTCTGGCCAGTGATCTCCCGCACTGACAGCAGCAGGGCTGCAGTCACAGATCACAGGCTACGGATTGGGCAGACCGGAACAATGAACCCCCCGCAGGGGGTGGGAGGAGACCTTCCTCCAACCAATGAGAACCAACGAGGGCCAATCGAGGGTTCTGTAGAGGACCATCAGCACACAGAAGGAACTGCCGGAGAAAACCAGCAGGAGAAAGCTGAACAAGTACAGCAGGACAAACCGAAAGTTAGCTCATCCACATGCAAGCCAGCAGCTACCTACATGCCAGAAGTGGAGCTACCCAGCCACCGAATCAATGCAAGAATACAATACATGAGAGATCATGCTCTCATCGGCAAATTTATTGGATTTTGACCAAACGAGAAAGCCTTAAGAGCCTGGATTAGCGTTAAATGGCATCCAAAAAGACAAATAAACTTGCATCTAGGACCGAAGAGGTTTTTTACCGCAGTCTTCACCTGTTTAGAAGATCGGAACAGAGTTTTTGATGGGGGGCCCTATTTCTTCAACTCAGCTGGGTTATTTCTCAGAGAATGGGTCGCACGATTCAACCCAGATAAGGAAGATCTTAGCTGGGCATCGGTTTGGATCAGGTTGTACTCGTTGCCATGGGAATACTGGGAAGAGGAGTCTCTCAAAGCCATAGGCAAAATCCTGGGTGAATTCGTCAAGGTAGCGGAGGAAACAAAGATGATCAGGTATACCTCATATGCCCGGATCTGCGTGTATATGGATCTGAAACAACCCCTCCCTGCTAAGGTAAGACTCTTTCATGAAGACTCGGAATGGATACAGTTAATTGATTATGAACATGTTCCCTTTAGATGCATGAAATGTCATGATATAGGACGCCTTTATAGAGATTTTCCTTTAAACAGTAAACCTCAGGTTCAAGTCAACCAAGAAAATCAATCCCCAGATGGCTTCATTAAGGTGCCAAATAGAATAAGAGGCCATAAAAAATCTGCAACCTCCACAAAGTTGGCTCCAGAGGATAAATCCAAACCTTCTACTAGTAACAGCTTTGAGGTCTTGGCCAATGTAGAGTCGCAGGATCTGGAAAGCTTGAACTCTGCTCAAAAATATTCCACTCATGAAAAAACTAAAGGATCCCATTCGAAAGCAAAGGAAAAAGCGGCGGTACAAGAGGGTAACAATACCAAACTTGCATCAAAAACCTGGAGTATCCCTGAAATGGAAATAGATGGCACAGATCCCAGTAAAGGAAAGGAAATTGAAGGAGATGGAAGCTATCAAGAACCTCAATTCATGGCAGAAGATACGGAAGCAATAAACATTGGAGAGCTGGACATTCTGGGTCTGGAACAGGCATGCAAAACAGGTAATTTCGACAAAATACCTAACGCACAGGTGGACAATCTAGTTGCAGTCCTCAACAAAGCTCAAAAGAAATACTCATTAGGGTTTCAAATCAGCAGTCAATGGGATGGGAAGTTCATCACCAAAGACAACAAAAAACGAGGACGGAAGACCACATTAGAAAGAACCATCAAGATTGGAGAAGTCTTGGTTGAATCAGGCAGATATGCCAAGTTAACCAAGTATTTTAATACCTACCCCAAATCTTCCCAATGAAGTTGATGTCATGGAACATCAGAAGGCTTAACAACCCAAGGAAAGGAAGACTATTAAAAAACATGCTAATGGCGGAAAAACCCACAGTACTATTTTTGCAGGAAACTAAATGTAAATCGACCGTTTTGGAAAAAATTGCAGCAAAGGTCTAGCCTAGCGGCTTGGTCACAGCAGTGGATGCTCAAGGCGCGTCAGGAGGACTTGTAGTGTTATGGGATGCACGAACACTACAACTAAAGAACATACATGCAAATAAAAATTTCATTCAGGCCATTTATCATATAATTGGCACCAATATCCATGGACATGTGACAAACGTGTATTTTCCTCAAGAAACCCAGCACAAGCTTGAAATTTTGGATACCATTACGCAGCTCAATACAGCCAGAGAGCACCTGTTATGGATATCTGGAGGGGATTACAATATGATAGCAAGTATGGAAGAAAAAAAAGGAGGCCGATGCAGCATCAATAGAGATGGCTCCATATTAAAATACTTCATTCAGAACAATTGGCTAATAGATCTTCCCTCAAACAATGGAGTTTACACCTGGAATAACAAGCGAGCCGATCCAATGCAAATCGCCTCTCGGCTAGATCGTTTCTTGATCTCGGACAATGCTATTCACATCGGAGGCGAATTCATTACATCAATTCTTCCTTACTCTGGCTCTGATCACTGGCCAATATCCCTTCATTGGAATCGCCCGGGAAGAAACACTAAGCGACCCTTTAGGTTTGAAGCTTTTTGGCTTGCACATCCAGATTTCTACGAATTTGTCAAGGCATCCTGGTTAAAATTTAACCCCACGGATGGCACTAAAATTTCAATCTTCCAAAGAAAGCTGAAACACCTCAAGGGGGAAATCAAAGGTTGGAATGACTCTGTTTTTGGCAACATATTCAAAGCTAAGGACCGCCTTAATCAAGAGATGAAAAATGTTCAGCAACAAATAATAGCTGAAGGATGCTCAGAAGAGCTAGCCCAGAAGGAGCAGTACATTGAAAGTCAAATCCTTGAAAGGGACTTACAGGAGGAGGTTCTCTGGCGGCAAAAATACCGAATTAGGTGGCTAAAGGAAGGAGAAAAAAATACAAAATACTTTCACAAAACCACTGTGCAAAGGAGAATGAGCAACCATATCTCCCATATCATCAATGAACAAGGAGACAAAATCGAAACTCATGAGGGTATTGAACAGGAATTTCTCACATATTTTAAGAAGATGAATCAAGAACCTAATATCAATAGAACACAGGCTATTGATAGCATCACTAAAAACATACCCAACCTAATTACGGAAGAACACAATCTTCTTCTGCTCAAACCAATCAGTCTTCAAGAGGTAGAAAATGTAGTGCATCAGCTAAAATCCGGGAAAGCGCCAGGTCCAGATGGATTTACCTCAAATTTCTTTCAGCATTTCTGGGACCTGATCAAATGGGAAGTTTGGCAAGGTGTGGAGGAATCACGAATGCTAAGATGGATGTTTCCAGGTATGAACCCAACTTTCATTGCACTAATACCCAAAGCAGAGGAATCTAATACTCCTGATAAGTACAGGCTGATTGCTTTATGTAACATTATCTACAAAATTGTTTCCAAAGTTATAGCTACCAGACTGAAGCCTCTGCTTCCCCTTATTATATCACCGGAACAATCTGGATATGTAGAAGGCAGACAGATCACGGACGGGATTATCTTAACCCATGAAATAATTCACTCTCTTAAGCAATACAAAAAACCAGGTATGCTTCTCAAAATCGATTTATCTAAAGCTTTTGATAGCATCAGTTGGGACTATATGCAAAAAATTCTAAAAGCCTTTGGGTTTGCCCCTCCCTGGATTCGATGGGTCAGTAGTCTTGTGTCATCATCATTTTTCTCTATTCTTATCAATGGAATACCGTCGACCACATTTCGTCCATCTCGAAGGATCCGACAAGGTGACCCCCTATCGCCCTTTCTTTTTGTTATTCTAGTGGAGGGCATGGGTCGAAGCATTAAAGAAGCTATCCTCTCGCATAATCTCAGAGGCCTAGCCTTCCACAACATCCTGGCCTTTTCTCACCAACAATTTGTTGATGGCAACATGTTATTCGGCCATCCTTCTGTTCAAGAAGCTCGAGCCTTCAAATTAATTCTCTCAAACTTCTCGGAAGCCTCGGGAGCTCTCATCAACAAAGTCAAATCTGAGATTTTTTTCTTCAACACGCCTCCTGCCACCCAAAGAACAATTGCCCGCATCCTAGGCTTCACCATAGCCTCTCTTCCGTCCAAATATCTGGGGGCTCCTCTATTTGCTCTGGCTATTAAGCATTCTTCGTGGCGTTGCCTTTTAGAAAAACTTGAAGCTAAACTTTTCCTATGGACTCATAGAACTCTTAATATGTCTGGTAGGTTAGTTCTAATTAAAGCTGTTCTTCAAGCCATGCCTACTTATCTCTTCTCTATCCTGGCGGCACCTAAGTGGGTCCTTAAGGCAATCAAACAGCTTCAACGTAACTTCTTATGGGGAAATTCGGGCCCAAATAGGAAATGGGCGCTAGTTAAATGGGAGAAAGCATGTCTTCCAAAAAAGGAGGGAGGCATTGGGCTAAGAGACCCAGAACATAGTAATATGGTTCTGGGGTCCAAAATTTGGTGGAGATGGCTCTCCAATCCAAGCACTCCCTGGGCATCTCTATGGACAGCAAAATACGCAGGCAATGTACCCATCGAGGAAAGAATTAGAATGTCAGAAGTGAGCAAAGGATCAGTTATATGGAACTCAGCCAATCTTCAACGCCACCTAATTCAAAAGCATAGCTTTTGGGATGTGAAGAATGGTAATACAGCTAGGTTTTGGGAAGATTCATGGCAGCAGCTCCCGAATCTCAGAGACAACATCCAGGGGCTCCTAAACCAAGACATCACCCCCTTTGACAAGGTCAGTCAATTCTGGGAACCTCACGATGGGCAAGCACACAGGAAATGGAAAGAGGTCTGCCACATATTAACACACAGCCCAGAGCAATCTTATCTCACACTCGCTTCAGAACTTCAAAAACGGAAAATATTATTTTCAGAAGACATGGATATTCTGAGATGGGGGTACAAGGAAAAAGGCATTTTCACTACTCAAGAAGCTTACAAACTAATCATCAAAGAAAGGGTAATTAAAGATAAGTTGTGGAATAATATATGGAACTCCACCATATGGCCGAAGGTCTCTACTTTTTTATGGTTGCTGTCTCACAACAGGATATTAACCTGGGACAATCTAAGAAAACGAAACTTTGCTGGGCCATCCATGTGTCCCAACTGTAAACAAGACGAGGAAACAACATTACATCTCATGCAAACCTGTCAGCTTGGTAGGAAAATGTGGGAAAAGATTACATTTCGGTGTCAAAAAGAAGGTAGAATACATGGGGATATTACAGGCACCCTTCGCACTTGGAGCCAAGAACCATATCAAAGTAAAGTATTAAATGTTCTATGCAACTCATTCCTAGTATATTAATGTGGAATATCTGGAAGGAGAGAAACAGACGGATCTTTAAAGATCAAGCAAGTCGCTTGAGCAGTTATGGAAAGGATTGCTTAATAACCTTAAAGAAACTCTAGCTGTGAAAGTATGGTCCAAGAAAGACTTCCCATCAAACCCGCAGGAATAAGCTATCTGGGAAAACTGGCAGATTAAATTAAATACGCCGATTCCAACCAAGGATAGCATACCTAAGCATCATACGCCAACATCCATATGGAATCCACCGCCAATCAATATGTTTCAACTTAACTTTGACGGAGCTTCAAGAGGCAATCCAGGGCAAACAGGGTTTGGAGGAGCCATTAGAGACTCTCAAGGTATCCCTCTCATAATTTTTCATGGCTCAATAGGATGGAGCACCAATAATGCAGCAGAACTAGAAGGATTATGGAGAGGTCTTAATATAGCACAAAAGCGAGGCTTTTTTCCTCTGATTGTAGAAGGAGACTCCCAGATCATTATCACCATGGCCTCAAAACTAATGCATGGATCCCCTATTCACAAAGTTAGCAGCAGCTGGAGACTGGCTCCTCGCCTGGACCTCCTCAAGCAATGGGTTTCTACTCACCAAGCGATTACCTTCAAACACATCAGAAGAGAAGGGAACAAGCTAGCGGATTTCCTAGCGAATTTAGGAGTAGACAATGGAAAAGATTTTATGGAGGGCTTGATTTCCAACACAGTTCCTGAAATGCAGCTCTCAATATTCAATGATATTGTAAACAATGACAGGCAGTCGCAGGAAGAATCACACCCGGATGTGGGTGCTCGTACCACGTATCAATGACAATAATGGACAGGACAGCAGCTGGCATCACAACCAGCAGGTCTCGACGGTTTAAAGCAGGTGAGGAGCAGGCATTCAAGGCCCTGCGTACTAGCGGATTGGGCTTGGGAGTTATGGCGCTGAGCAGGGAAGTTAATGAGCTGCAAGGACATCGTTCCCGGTTGGCTGACCTCGATCAAGGCATAAAAGAAATGAACCTCGG
This sequence comes from Pinus taeda, assembly GCA_000404065.3. NCBI lineage: Eukaryota > Viridiplantae > Streptophyta > Pinopsida > Pinales > Pinaceae > Pinus > Pinus taeda. The sequence goes on along the minus strand of APFE030032775.1, from coordinate 138,185 downwards.
CGGATATGGCACAAAGGCGCGCTTCAGATGGTTAGTTCGATTGAGCTCCAAGGCAGCACGCAATGCACAGGAGCCTCCCTGGGTCAGGTATCAGTTTGCCTGTTCTGGACTGGTAAGAGGTTTCAGTAGGTTTGATTATGTTCTCTTCAGTCTACCCCCGTGTCTTAATACCGTTGTCTGTCATTGCTTTAAATTCATTCTCTGTTTCGGGGTCTGGCACAAAAATTTGGTGTTGTTTGTCACTGTTTGGGGTCTGCGCATAGAGTATCTGGTTACTACAGAGCAGGAGCTGTGGATTTCATCAGTAAATAAATGGGTTGAATTGGAAGGAGTCTGGTTCTGGAGTGTCTGGTCTTCAGCTTGCAATTGGCTGTTCATTCCCCCAATTCAGGATCTTTGTTGGAACATTCATCACCTGAATTCCACCATGCCGCGCCAACGTGGAATTCCAAGACGGGGAAGTCATACTGGGTCACGGGGAGGTTCTAGCAATCGCGGAGGCTCGGTCCCGCAACGCATAGAACCTTTGGCTTCTGTTCCGCCCCCCTCACCATCCTCAGCTAGTTCTGGTCCCTCTCTCACCAGTTCTTTCCATTCAGCCCGCTTCAAGTTTCGCAGCAAGCTGAACAAGCCGCTAATCTCTGCTGTTGTCACAGTGCTCTTTTCGGAGGAGGAGGAAGAGTCAGAATTAGAGGAAGAGCCTGCTAGTGCAGAAGAATCATCCAGTGAGCAGGCTCATTCCAATAATTCCAGTGCTCATCAAGATAGCCCAATTGGGGATGTCCTCAACACTTCGGGGATTGTGCGTGATGATGGTCAGCAAGACATACCTCGGCACCAGCCTTCATCTTCACAGGAGCCCGTCCAGGATTATGAACCTGCAAGTACTTATGGGAACATCCTCCACCTTGTGCTCCCTCCAGGACGCAGCGCGATGGATGTAGAAGACAACCTCGAGGTTACCTGGGTCAACCGAGCAAGCGAGAAGAATGCTGACTCTCCTCCACAGGATTAAATGCTTGTTGGTTCTATGGTCTGTTCTTGGTCTGTGTTTTCCTATTTGCATGGTTTATTTTCTCACTGGCCTGAAATTTACAATCTACTGGTTTTTTGATACTCAATGGAAATGTAACAGCTCTTCTAAGCTCAGTGAAGAGCTGAATTTTGTATTTTTGTATTTTTGTAAGCTCAGTGCAGAGCTGAATTTTGTAAAAATCAACAGTCTGCCTATGGTTCGGATAGTTCAATATGTAAAGGTCAGGCATCAAGACACCTGCTATCGGTTTTTTGCCCCCTCAGAGGTTAAAACCTCTCTATAAATATTTTTTCATCTTTTTATTAATAGAATAGTCTTTGCTACGAAAAAAAAAATTAAGGGTATAAATCAGATGAGAAGAAATAGGAAAAGAATCCTTGGTTTAGTGAAGGAATTCAATTACTAGAAGGGTTGGTTATCCACTTAGCACTAGATATTTTGAGGATGGAGCCAAAATTAACAAAATATTTGAAGCAAATAAAACTCTCTCCGATGTCATCACTAAATATTATAGAAAAGTTGATGAAACCCTTTTTTATTTTAAAATATAATAATATACCACCACAGAGAATTAACAATTAGACATCTCGTAATTGTGTGCAGAAGGTTGATTAGACACTACCACTATCACGCTAGGTGATCGTGCACCCCACCCAAAAATACACGAACACAAAAAGCATTCGAGAGATTTAAACATGAAACCTTGGCCGTAACAATTTACTTTACATTTTCAAACTTACTAAGTAAATTTCAAAAAAAAAATAATATAATATTTCTACAATTACTCCTATAATAATTGGTAATATTATTCATTAAAAAAATAAAATAAAAATAAAAACTCAATTTTGTCCCATCTAGTAAGGGGAACAACGCTTGACTTTACAATCTTTCTTTGATTCTCACAAAATGGTGTCATAACTATTTAAGTTAAGAAACAACCAAACCTGGAGGTCAATACAAAAAAATCATGATTTTATTAAAAAATAAATAAAAAATGAAAAAGAAATCGATTGTCTGGACAACCAGTACCATTTTATATAATGTAATAACATTATTCATTTAAAGCAAATTCAGGGAATTTATTAGGCAAGAAAGTAAGTTATACAAATTTCTTTGGCTTTAGATGGAGATGACATGCAAGTAATGGAGCCGAGGTGCAAGTTCTGTTTTTGTCAGTGGAAGCGGTTTTGTAATTTGTGTGACATCATATGTATAAAAGCAATGGACATGTGACATCCATTAAGATGGCAGGGATGTCCTTCCTTGGCTTTTTTCATGCTTACAAAGTTTTCATTGAAAGACAAATGAAACTTTGTTCTTATTTAATGAATGGAATCCAATGTTCCTTGTAAGGGCATTTAATGTTCATATACACTTGCTTTTAAGGTTAGCATATAAACACCAACATGCTGGAACTCTTTGTAGTGGACACCCTAAGAAACTTGTGTAAATAAGTTTTTCTATAAATACATTAGCAGGGTGTTCCATGTTCACACATGCCTTTGAGGTTAGGACATGAACACATGAACTCTTTGTAATGGGAGGGATTTGCCACATAAGATAGTGATGTGTAAATAAGCATTTTTTATAAATATAATAGAAAAGTTAAATGATTCATAGAATATAAAAATTAAACAAATTATATTTCATTATCAAGATGGGTGAGGGGAAATGTCTCTCTCTTTTTTCTCATAAGGTTAAATGATCTTTTTCTTATAAATGAAAATGGAAGTGTGTTATGGTAAATGTCTCTGTCTTTTTTCTCATAAAGTTAAATGATCCAAGTGGTGTTACATGACTTTTTCTTATAAATGAAAGTTGTGTTTAAACTTGATGAATGTTATTAGTATTTCTTTGTTTATTTTAATACTTTCATAAATTTTAGTGTTTTTTAATAGTTAAAATTGTTGTGGGAGGTTGTTTTGCTATTTTTTTTTTTTTAATCACATGGTGAATCAGTAACTGTTAGGCCTAATCTAGGGGAGACCCAGGATCAAACCTCATAACTACCACTATAACACCAAGAGCATAACCAACCACCTGCAAGTCAGACTAGCTTTTTTTAGTTGCATCTTTTCTCATTTAATTTGGGCATTTGTCATTTAGGAAATATTCCGAACAGTACTTCAATAAATTCCAACAATCTTTCAGTTGAGTCCAAAATTCAAAAAAAAATCTTAATCACACTTTCTCTCACTTAATTTGGCATTTTGTCACTAGGGAATATTCCAACACTACTCTAACGATTTCTCTTTTAAAGCTTTTGTCACTAGGAAACATTCCAACGCTACTCACTAATCAATTGTGTTTTTTAATTCTCTATTAGTGAACATGCTTAGTGCAGCAGTGGTGAGTCGATTTCCTTTGTTTCGAGAAAATGATATATGAATTTTTTTTAATATGATATCATAAAATTCTCTTAATTTTACTACTTTGTATGTATTTTTTCCTTATATTTAATTTATTAAAACATCACTTTATTGTTTATAAAATATTTGTAATTTATAATGGTTTACATATATTGATATTGAGCATTTTTCTATGGTTGATATTGAGCAATTTGTGTAGTTTTTTGTTTTGAGAAATTAAATTGTTAAATTCGTGAGTATATTTTTTTAATTTAATAGTAATTTATTAAATCTATAAAAAGTGAATTATAAATTAAACAAGTATTACATAGTAGTTAATTTTTGTCATTTAGTTTAAATATAGCTAAATTAAAATATATGTTATTGTTAAATATGTTATTCTTATTATTAATTTGTACTATATACCTACCCATTAGCTACGAAATCGATCCTAACATTCATTAACTTTAGAATAAGTGTGAACTAAAGAGTTGAAAATTTATATTTATTTAAAATTATGATGATCGGATATGGTAATATATTCGGCAATTTTTAAAGGAAAAGTTAATAAAGACAAGAGTGTAAGACATATACATTGTATATTTGAAATTGGTTTAAAGAAAATAATTTGGGTGGTAGCTAGTGTGTTTAATTCTCACTTCAGTTGGAGTTTGTTGGGCCTAGAAAATACATAATTTCATTCAAAGTAATAGCATACATAATTTCATTAAAAGTAATATGAGGGTAATCAAAAGGGAGATTAGTTTTGTTGAAAATAGTATTAGGCCCAAACCACATTTGATCTTGAAGTAAGACCTAAAACTAATTTTTGTTTCCTAAGAATTCATCTTCCTCAAATAAAAAGAAACCTTGTAAATCATTAGTACGTTATTTCAAATAACAAGATTTTCTATTAACTAAAATAGACAAATAACTATTTTCATTACTTATTAACAACTAAATATAATGATTTTTTTTTAGCATAAGGAAATATATCATTTTTAATAATAATAAAAAAAAAAAAAATTAAAGAATTATATATATATATATATTATATATATATATATATAGATATAGATAATATATATAAAACACCAAAAATAGGAAAAAAGTTAAAACAAAGAATACATTAATTAAAATAGTAAAAACACTATTTTACATATAACATATCCACCATAAAGATCTCGAACATCAATAAAACTAATATTAATAATCTTGAGATTAATAATGTCAAGTCTATTTATTCACTCCACGTAATTTCAATATTCGATCTCTTCTTTCAATTTTGGATTCTAAATAATCGTATGTCCTCCACTTCACAGATTCAACACTCAACATGCGAATTCAATAATGAAATGTCCTTTCTTGCTCGGAATCATAAAATAAAATATTGAACCAAGATTTTAATTTGTGTATTCACATTTGGAACCTGTAATTGGATATCCATATTTTGTGATAGGATAGTCTTATCTCATTGCGCTCCCAAGTCCAACTGCTTATAAGTTGTTGAGTACGAATGACTCTAGACGTTGTCAAGTCAAGTTGCTTCATATCAAACATCACATTATTGTACCAGCTATAAATCGTTAGCCTACTTTATGGGTCCTCAACTTACTTTATTAAATAAGTCTAATATATGGACCACATTTTATGATAGGACATTTTTAATTTTTGGCTCGTTAATCCATGCATTGAGCAATAACATCTTCATTTTTATAGCCAATCAGATTACAGAAAAATAAATTAAAATAATGGAAAAAAATAATAAATTTCAATATATAAAGTTAAACTATGGAAAATTGGGCGGCGGCTCTGGTTCTAGGGTTCAACTAAGCAAGTGACAGAGGGCAACAAGCATCCATGGAGACATAGGGAGGAGGGAGCTCCACTCCCTCCTACATTAATATGGTAGCAAACAGAGGAAGAGGAGGGAAAAAGAATAAACCTCCACAACCCTTGGAGGTCAAGACAAAAAACACAGAAACTCAGAAGGCGGAAGGCAGCAAAACCAATGCAGATCAAGGGGCCCTCGAAGACGAATGTCAAGAGGAGAAAGAGGAAGACAAAGGTCAAGGATCAGAGACTAGAGCTAAGATGGGGCCCTATAAACCCAAGACCATAACTAAACCTCAAGTTTTTCTAAATGATCCAGCTCTGCAAGCGCACAGGGATCACATGACTAACTATGCCATCATATGCAAATTTATGGGAATCTGGCCATCAGAGAAAGCATTGTACACCTGGGTAAAATACAATTGGAAACCAAAGGGGAAGTTAAATATACATCTTGGATCCAAAGGTTTTTTCACTGTGGTGTTTACGAACATGGAACACAGAGACAGAATTTTTGAAGGAGGGCCATACTTCTTTGCAGTTGTTGATCTCTATATGTGGCCTTGGACAATGAACTTTGTGCCAGAATGAGAAACCTTCACTTCGGTACCAGTATGGATTCGACTATACTCCTTAACTTTAGATTATTTGATGCCAGAGTCTTTAAAAGCTATAGGCAATAAATTAGGTCATTTATTAAAAATTTCAGAGGCAACTCTAAGGGGAAAATATACATCCTATGCTCGTATATGTGTGGAGATGGACCTATCAGGAGCCCTTCCAGATGAGGTTATTCTAGAAGTCTATGACAAGGAATGGGTTCAAGCAGTTGACTATGAACATATCCCATTCAGATGTCACATATGTCATGAGCATGGACATCTATCCAGAGACTGTCCTCTCAATAGAAGGGAGGAAAACCTAAATACAAATAAAGGAAAAGACCAGATAGGTTTCACCAAAGTAGGAGGAAAAGGAAAAGGAGGAGGAAGGAAGACACAAAAGAACCCTAGTGTGAATGATAAAACAAAAAGTTACAACAGTTTTGAGATCTTAGGAGAAAAAGAAGTTGATGGAGGGGATAAAGAGAGTACAGAGATTCAAACAGCAAGGGGGAAGAAAAAGAGAACAACATGGACTACACTTAGGAACAGAATGAACACTCAATGGACCCTTTGAGTACCATGGAAATAGAAAAATACCAGGAAATGACTCAAAGTGAAAGTGGTACAAAGGATCAAGATTTACAGGAGATCCTAGAAAGGGAAAACCTAGCGCTGGAAAAGTTTCTAGAACAGGGAGGCAACCTAGGAATAAACTCCATCCCTCAGGAGGACGTGGATAAGGTCCAACAGATATTCCTTAGCAAGGCACATCAAACAGCTGCAGGAGTCAAAAGAGGACATGAAACCAGGAAAACAAAGGGACTTCCTCAATAGGATTAATAACAAGAAAACTAACAAAGAAACCAAGCAAGAGGAGGGGAAGAAAAAGACAGAAAGAACTACTACTGGAGTGTGGAAAAATCATGATTGATTCAGGAAGGATGAAATACCTTTCTAGTTACTCCTTTAAACCCCACCTCAATGAAAATCACAACCTAGAACATTAGAGAACTAGGGAGCAGAAGAAAACAGAGGAATCTAGGTAAAAGAATCAGAGAGGAAAAACCTGACATAGTATTCATACAAGAAACAAAATGCTCAGTGGAGAGGATCCGTGAAAAACATAGCAAATGGGTAAATAGATATGAATACCTTGAAGTTAAGGCAAATAAATCTTTTGGTGGTATTCTCACTCTATGGGATCCACAAAAATTTGGTGTGATTGATGTGAAGGCATCCAGACATCACCTTTCTCTGATTTTCCAAGCGATGGGTGACAGACAACGTTACATGATCACCAATGTCTATGGTCTGCAACCAATGGAGGACAAACTTCAACTCCTCATAACACTGGAGGATCTGAAGAAGAGATACCCAGCTCTACCCTGGATTCTTGGAGGTGATTTTAACATAACAAAATCACTCATGGAGAAGAAAGGAGGAACTAGAACACTTAGTAGAGACTCAGTTGCCTTCCAGAACTTCATCACCAATATGAAATTGGTTGATATGGAGACAAGCAATGGAATCTTCACTTGGAATAACAAAAGAGGGGGCCCTACCCAAGTGGCCTCAAAATTGGACAAATTTATGGTTTCAGAGGAACTTCTTCTGAGGGGACGCAACATTATTGCACTCATACTACCTTTTAGGGGTTTAGATCACTGGCCTATCCAATTGGAAGCTTCCCTTTTTGGAAAACCAAGGAACACCCCCTTCAGGTTTGAGAACGCTTGGCTCACTCATTCAAATTTCCTCACAAACATTGAAAAATGGTGGAAGGAAGAGCTTCACCTTCAAGGTACAAAGATGTTCCTTATTCACTGCAGGCTCAAACACATTAAAGGCAGACTCAAAGAGTGGAATAAAAATGAATTTGGTAACATCTTCAAAGCTAAAGGAGAGGTGGAAAAGAAACTGAAGGAAATAAACTAGGTTCTTATCACAGAAGGCTATATAGATGAAAGGAAAGAGATGGCAGAGTCACTCCAATAGGAGTGGGACAACAAATGCCTTCAAGAGGAAATACTCTGGAGATATAAATCTAGAGTACAATGGATTAAAGAAGGGGAGAGAAACACCAAGTTATTTCACAGATCCACCATAGCTCACCGAAACAACAATAGAAATGTGAAACTTACAGATCAGCATGGAATAGAGAGAAACACTCATGAAGAGATGGAGAAGGTTCTACTCCAGCATTTTCAGAAAATTGCTAAGGAAACCTCGGAAGATGGATACTAGTTTACAAAAAAATTCACTCAGTACATCCCTAAATTGGTTACCAGAGAAGATAATTTCAATCTCAATAGACCAGTAATAGAGGAACAAATTGAGGATTGTGAAAGAGATGCAAAATGGGAAAGCACCAGGCCCAGCTGGCTTTAATGTGGACTTTTTCAAATCTTGTTGGAGGATAGTGAAATAGGACATCCTGGAGGTATTGGAAGACTCTCGAAGATTTAAGAAAGTCTTAAAGGCGCTCAATGAATCTTTCATAGCCTTAATACCCAAACAGGAGAAGGTCACCTCTCCAGATAGATTTCGGCCTATAGCATTATGCAATATGATATACAAAATTATATCCAAAGTCATTGCCAACCGTCTCAAACCTCTCCTCCCAACCCTAGTGTCAGAGGAACAAACGGGCTATGTGGAAGGAAGAAAAATTCTAGATAATATAATTCAAGCACATGAAATGGTTCATTCACTCATTACCAACAAACAGGTAGGAATGATAATGCAGCTGGACATAGCAAAGGCCTATGAAAAACTTAGCTAGTCGTACATAAGAGCAATTTTAAAAGCCTATGGCTTTGATTGCAATTGGATTAAATGGGTTATGGCGTTAGTTACCACAGCTAGCTGTTCAATTCTCCTCAATGGATCTCCTTCCAAAACCTTCATGCCTTCTAGAGGTCTCAGGCAAGGAGATCCTCCTTCTCCTTTCCTTTTCATTCTAATGATGGAAGGGTTAGGAAGAGTTATCATAGTTGTTAAGGAAGAAGGGAGAATACAGGTTCTGAGACTCACTCAAGGTAGGGACACGGTGACACATCAGCAATTTGTGGATGACATTATGCTTCAAGGCACACCCACTGTCAAGGAAGCCAAAGCATTCAAACGGATTCTGAGTGAGTTTTCTAGGGCAGCAGGCATAGAGGTAAGTCTCTCTAAATCAAAGATTTTCCTTTTCAATACAGATATTTCAATTCAAAGAAATCTTTCCAGAATTTTGGGCTTTCAAAGGGAATCACTGCCTGTGAAGTACCTGGGAGTTCCTCTCACTGACAAACTGCTTCACAAGGATATCTGGGAGCCTAATCTTAATAAGCTAAAAGATAAGATCACTAAATGGGCAAATAGAGCACTAAATCTAGTAGGGAGACTGATTCTCACTAAGGTTGTCCTCCAAAGTATCCCTATCTATATGTTATCTGCCATTCCAGCACTAGCGAGTGTAATTACCAATATAAGAAACATTCAAAGAGACTTTCTCTGGGGGAAAGGTGAAGAAAAGAAGAAATGGGCCCTTGTGGCATGGGACAAAGTATGCAAACCTAAGTCCCATGGTGGCTTGGGTCTTCTTGACCCAGGAATTCTGAATAGAGTTCTTGGTGCCAAAATCTGGTGGAGATCGCTAAAAGAAATACAAGTCCCCTGGGCAAAACTCTAGAAGCAGAAATATGCTAGCGAATGGCAGGAGAACAATCTAATCAGAATGACAAGACAAGTTAAAGGTTCTGCAATTTGGAACAAGGCATGGGAGAACAAGGCCCTAGTCCAAAACCATAGTTTCTGGGAGATCAGAAATGGGAACCTAGCTTGGTTCTGGGAGGACAATTGGCAGCAGGAGGACAATCTCTGAAGTGAAGAATTAGCAGACATTCACACCGATACCATAAACAAAGGACTAAGGTGGGTAAGTGGCTATTGGGACCAATCAAGGAACAATGGGAAATGGAGAACTTGGAAACTTCTAGATTATAGTGGAATGGGCATGCTGCATACTCAAACTATAGCCCTTCAAGGTCTTTTAGACAAGAGACAAATCTTGAACTCAAACTTGAACGATCAACTAAGATGGGGAAAGAACAAGACAGGTCTCTTCAAGCTTAAGGAAGCCAAAAGAATAGATGCAGGGCTTAACCTTCCAAACACTGATAAGACGTGGAAAGAAATCTGGGAAAATCCTCATGGGATGAAAGTAAAATTGTTCAAGTGGCTAGTTCAACAAGGTAAGATTTTTACATGGGATAACCTAAGAAAAAGAGGCTTTGTTGGCCCCTCAAGATGTCACTTATGTAGACAACAAGAAGAAACTACAAATCATCTACTAAATAGATGCACTTTCACTACAATACTTTGGAATTGGGTTGGAGAAGTCTTTGAGCAGACAGATAGAAATGTCAATGACATCACTACTACGTTGAAGAATTGGCGGAAATTTTTTTCGGACAATGAGGTCATTAACTCCGCCTAGATGCTGACCCCAGGATTCATAATCTGGAATGTCTGGAAGGAGCGCAACAACAAAATTTTCAAGAAGAAAGCAAGTCCAGTGAGCAACATCCTTAAGCTAATCCTTAAACAACTCAAAGAGATTATTCATACCCTGGGAGGTGCAACTACTGGCAAACCCATCGGACAAAGAGAGGCCAGAATTTTGGAGAAGTTAGAGCTCAAGGTTCATCCCCTCGGGGTTCTATGCAGATTAACAAGAAGACCTCAACAGATAAGTCTTCTTGGCAACCCCCTTCTCATGGCTTTTAAAATTCAACATAGACGGGGCTTCATAATGGAATCTGGGAGAAGTTGGTTATGGAGGGGTCTTGAGGGATGAGGAAGGAAACATACAAGTCATCTTCCACAATTAACTAGGAAAAGCAACCAACAATATGGTTGAGCTCATGGCAATGGAATTTTGCCTGGAAATACTAATCAAGCACAACATTCACAATGCCATCATTGAGGCTGACTCGAAATTAGTCATTAACTTAGTGAAGAGGATAAATGTTGGCGCTACTCCTGAGAAAATCTCAGAACACTGGAGGCTTCTGCAAGTCTATCAAAGAATCCAAGTGCACCTAAGAAGGCTGAGAACTCTTAGGTTGGTGCATGTTCGCAGGGAAGCCAACAAAGTTGCGGACTGGCTTGCAAATGAGGGGGTATGAAACAAGCATATCGACTTGTGTTGCTAGTGAGAGGAGATAACAGATGATAGGTTGAAGGAGGGATGCTCATCCAGGGTCATCAGCAACTGACAGCAGCATCAGGAAAAATCAAGAGAGAGAATTTCTGAAACAGAGCCACATAGACGGGGTCTCGTTGATCTGGATTCATTATGAGATGTTATGACATATGCGAGGTCCTTTTTAGGATGCAGGTCTATGGCAACCTCTTTAACCCAGGTAACAACAAACCAACAGTCTTAGAGGGACGGACGGAAGGAGGGATCTTCATCTTTCTTTGACCCTTGCGCCAGAATCTAGATTTTCTGGGCAAGCGCAAAACCCCTGCTTGTATTCCTATGATCGCTTTACTGCCCTCGGGGTGGTTTCCAGTTTATCGCATGCTCTTTAGGCCAAAAGCGATTTTTCACAATAGGGAGCAATTCCACTCACCACACGACACGTGGCCAAGGGTGGGGAGGAATTACCGCCCTCATCGCACGCCAACTATCAGTGCTATTAGTCTGTACGATATGATCCATAACCGTTGGATCAAGCAAGGACAATCCACGGCCAGGATTGAGCATGCTTGTTGGTGGGTCCGATACGACGATTATGTTTCGAGCTGTTTACATGAATCGCGCGCAAATGGTGGATTTCAGGTGGTAAAAGTGATCGCCGGTTATGCCAAAAATGGACCCGATATGGTTATAAATTATGGTTTACAGGGTTCATCGTGTCCGATATGTTTGTTAAAAGGTGAGCTTGTTGGCCACCCGATATGTTTTTCATCCGCTAGATCTTTAGCCTAGGATCCAATGGTCAGTTTTGGACTGCTAGTTTGTGTTGGTGGGCCGCGTCCCTGGGTTCACTTTATCGTCTTGCGACCATGGATTGGGGTGGGCCTGTCATATTAGTGGGCCCCACCACCGAGGTCGTTGTTTGTACACTATTTCTCCTTTTTAATTGAATAGAAGGATCCGCTCTTGCCTCAGCAAAAAAAAAAAAAAAAAAAAACTATGGAAAATTGACAATTTTTTTAAGCCAACCCCAAAGTAATATGAGTTTGACCATAAGATGAATGTAATATCCTCTGCCTACGACAAATATAATAACATTTAAGGATAGAAAATAAAAATAAAAAATATCATCTAAATAATAATTAACTTTGTTGTAAGTAAAAGTTGACATAATCCTTCCAAGAATTTCCCCTTATAGTTATGTAATTCTACCTTTCCTAAGTTGTCTTAAAAGCTCAATTTCAAGTGTTTTTGTGTTTGTATTTTATTTTATTGTATTTTTATTAATTTAAAGACTTTATATTATCCTGATATCTTTAAAGTATAGAGTTATTACATCTAGTCATATGTGGGGATCCTTACTGCCCCCTAGGAGTTCAGGAGAATTCACCAAATATTCTCATCAGAGACATCAAAAATACACAAAACCAGACATTCTAGATAGATAGTATGAAACATAGATGGAATCCAAATATATGAGCAAAGTTGAGAGCCATTAAAATTCAAAAGAAGGAATTGGAGCTAGGACCCTCACACTCACACAAGGAGGTGCATTAGTATCAATGTCACAATAGAGATGCCCTTCACATGGGTTGGTCATACATCAAGCATATCCATGGAGAAACGTTGGTTCCTCAACATCCTTTTAATATCCTTTAGTGCAACAAAAATGTTGTACCTTTCCACTTGTTTATTTTTCAATACCAAGCCAAGTGAGGTCTTCATCTGCCAGTGTAATGCTACAAAATTGAGGTATTGCTTTCTACATCCTCTGGTGTGACCGGGGTCGGGAACCTAGCACGATATCTCATCAAGTATCTCAGAGTCAGAGTAGTATTACTTCTAGACACCTGCCTTAATTTTCTAATTTCATATCGGCTCTCAGGTGGCACAGCATTGAAATATGTCGCTGTCAAGCCCTGGGAAAAAAGGCTTGCCCTATGTTGTCCCTACGAGATATTGTCACCACCGCCCCTCCAACATTGCATGCCCCTAGCCTAGATACATAACCTAAAACCTTTCCATTGCATCTAGACCTATAATCAACGTCAGAAGGAGCCAATAATTATAGGGTTTCCATGGCAGAAATTGGAGTCATATCTACATTGGTTACTTAATGAACAGATTTTGCATCTGCTTTCTTTTTATGGTGTTTTAAGAAAGAATGCAAGCGACTACTGTTTGTAAAATGGGTCATTGTTGTAGATGCAATTTCAGAAATAATGCAAGTTTCCTCAGGTCACATATGATTTCACTTCTTTTTTTATTTTAGTTGCTTGGGAGGGATGATGAGCAGGTGGGGTTCGAAACTTTGTATGTCCACCGAGTGACCATGACCAAAATAGAGGCAATAATAACCTCTTAAAACAAGAACACTAGTAGTATAAAAATTGACCTTGTGACAAGAGTCATCACCACACAATTTACACAAACAAAAGCCAAGAGACAAACCACAGTTATCCATCTCCTAGGGATAATGTGCTCCTCCCCCCTTGAAACCTATAACAACCTGGAAATTCAGACAGAGACAAAACCACAAACAAGTTCAAAGATAAGACATTCCACACTTATACCCTACTAAATTGAACCAAGAGGGTGATGGTACCAAAAACAACTTAGACATACCAAAAATGAAAAGCATCAGATGTTGGTCAATTCTAAACGCAAACTTCTCAGGCCAAGACAAGCCAAATTAACAATAATTTTTCCCCAAATCTACCTCAAACCTCAGCACAACAAGATTATCTAGCTAATTAACAGAGACATGACTAATAAAACTAGGAATAATAACAAGCAGACCAAGAAAAGTTGGGAGGAACAAAATCTGCACAGTTGTGCTTGCGTTGACAGTGGATAGCATTCGCCATCTTCCTCTACCAGTCTCCATAACTAGCAACAAATTCACCTTTCTCCAAAAACATTCTTCGCTCACCTCCACTTTTCTAGCTTTGGACAAAACCAAGCCTCTCAGCGCTAGTGCCAAGCACACAGACACACAACACTCTCTCTACATAGGGGCCAGGAGAAAATACCAACAATAGGGAGGTTAGCTCCTTGACCTCATGTAGCCCCAACCACACGCACTTACCACCAGGAATAAGGCCAGCTTCATCAACCCTCCACACATATTTAAAGTCATTTGTGAGTCTACAAGTTAAGGACGATTTGTGCCCCTTGCTCTTTATTGCACCTCAAGTTGGTAGGGTGGCGAGCTCATCCCCAAGACCACCATTTCGATCTCCATACACACCCCATCAGGGAATTGTATTTTATTTATTATTTTTATTACATTTTCCTAATTTTATAAATTGGATAATCATATTTGTTTTATTTTCTTTAATATATATGTTTAGATTTATATAAAATATGGTTTTCTAATTAATAAACTATTTTTATTAATAAAGTAAAATTTAATTTAAATTCAATACTTCATTAAATAGTTTTAAAATTTCCTAATTAGAATTATTAATAAAATAATACATAATATTATTATTTTAAATTATTTTAAAAATAACATTAAATATATAACTATTTTAAAAGTTCACATTTAAATTAACAACTAGCGTAGATCCATCTTAACTCTCAACTTATCAAGTGTCGAGAGTGATCAATTCACTTAACCTGCAAGTCTCTTTTTTAACCACGAGACTTGAAGAAAGGTTTGCACCTCAAGAGGTTTGATCCCTCTTGGCACTTGATAGATGCAGGGTTAAAATAGATATAGGCTAGAAAGCACCTCTTTTTTTTTCTTTTTTCTTTTTACATAACATCACATCATCCCTTCTATATTTAATTGTATAATACCTCTTAATATAATTTAAAATTATTTAAAATTATTAGAAAATCTTAATTATACAATAATACAATTCTTTAAAATTATTCAAGTAACCCAAAAAAAATTGAACATTTCCAATTATAATATTATTCAAAAATCTAAACCATACAATAATACAATTTAAGACGTAACCAATAAAATTATTTTGAAATATTTTGAAACATTTTCAATTATCTCAATTCAATTCTTTTTTGTTGTTCCTAGCTAAGCAAGTGTAATACGCAAGGTTGTTGCTTAATACTTGCTCCTTATGTAAAAAGTAATTGATAGCTAATTTAGATTAATTTAAATATTTCAAGTTAAAAACCTCCAAAACCATATATATATATAAAGTATGCTACATAGTAATCATAACCCCAATTTAAAATAGCCTTACATATTTATATCTCTTAAAATTAAATTGTTATTATTATGTTGCTTAATACCTATTTCTTTTGTATGTATGTATGTATGTATGTCTTCGTAGATTTAGTAGTCCAATAGTTGCACGGAGTCTCTTGTCCCACAAACAAGGGGGTCTCATATGCCAATTTGGTGTTTGGCTTAGTTGTGACCTTAAAATTGAATAATAATAATTGACATAATTGATAGCTAATTTAATTAATTTAAATTTTTAGAGTTAAAATTTTCTAAACCATGTAATTGATAGCTAATTTAGGTTAATTTAAATGTTTATAGAGTTAAAAACCTTTATAACCATGTATATATAAAGTATGCTACCTAGTAATCATAAACTGCAATTTAAAATAGTCTTACATATAATATCATATTTATATCTCTTAAAATTAAATTATTATTATGTATTAAAAAATTGTATTAAAATTTATAAATATATAAATTTTGAAATGCAACATCAATATTAAAAATAAATAAAATAACAGTAAAAAATTAAAAATAAATAAATATATTTAAAAGAAATTAAATAGTTTATGCAAATAAATTAATTTAAATGAATATTGTAACTAAAAAATATGTGGTTATTTATTTTATATTAAATTCATTATTCAATTATTAATTAAAAATTTAGAAACTATCAAATTAAAGTAATATAATATAATATAATATGAATGTTATATTTATTGTCTTGCACATTTTTATTAGTAAAATATATAGTAAAAATAAATATTAAAAAAATGAGATATAAAAAAAATTACTAAGCATAAATATTTTGACTTGATAGGTGTACTCCTTATTAAATGTTATGACACTTGATTTGATACTTTATACAATGACAATTCGTTTTCATACTTATTATTAAATGTTATGACACTAGGTTGCATACAATATTTTTTTGTTTTTTAAATAAATAAAAAAATCACAATTCAATTTTAAACACTATAAAATTAGTTATTTCATGTAAATCAACCAATTAAAAAATAAAATTTTAATTTTAAAAAAAAAATCAATTTATTTTTTTTTTTAAAATATTTAATTTTTTCAAAAAATTTATAAATTTTATAAAATTTAATTAGAAATTTCCAAAATAATTAAAAGCTAAATTTTTTTATTACTAACATAAAAAACAATATATTCTGCTTTGTGCAGATATAATAAAATCAAAGTAGGCTCGTGTTCATGAATCTTCCTATCAATTTCCAAAGATAAGACCGGAAGGCAAAAAAAAAAAAAAAAAATGGAAAGTTGTGTGGTGGGTTGTCCCAAGTCTTCGACCTAAGTTAATATTAGATAAGTTTTGAAAGTTATGGTCCTCTATAAAATTATCGAAATAAGTAAAAGTCAAAGTTGAAATGATTTTTTCCATTAATGGTATTTGGACTTTAACAACAATGTGCCTCTCATTTCTATAACATGGGTTGTTGAATGAATTTGAAAATTTAAAAAGGAATATGGTCCTTCAACAGATTTGGAGAGTTTAAAATGCATTTAAGCCGATAATTGCTATTCTTTTGGGTTTCAAAAGAAGGATAAAGAATTAAATTATTCGTTTGAACATTGATTTTTATATTTTTAAAAATTAAATAGCAATTTTACTAAATTAGTTAATAGATTAATAAAATTGTTGCAAAATATTATAATTTAAATTAGTTAATATATTAATAAAGTTGATAGTATTTTTAATATTTTGAAATTAAGTTTTATTGTAGATATAAGGAAGATATTTTAAGGGAAAAAATAATAAATCGTGGATTTGATTGGCGGGATGGAGGAGCAATGGAGGTTTTATATTGTGTTAGGGTTTTAGTATTCGATGACCTATAGCCTGGTGTCGCTTTTGGTTGCTTACTCAAAAGATGTTGTGTAAACAAGACGTGGTACAATGACAAAGCTATGCTTTCCCTATGCGGTGTGGATCGAAGGGAGCTTTGGTTTTGTTATCTTGCAAATTGGCTAAGCCTCTAATTCTTTGTGCTTTTGATTCAGGGG
The DNA here is from genome assembly GCA_000404065.3 of Pinus taeda. Classification (NCBI taxonomy): domain Eukaryota; kingdom Viridiplantae; phylum Streptophyta; class Pinopsida; order Pinales; family Pinaceae; genus Pinus; species Pinus taeda. The sequence goes on along the minus strand of APFE030032775.1, from coordinate 120,952 downwards.
GGTAATTAAATATGTTGTATTGTTAAAAGCATTGGAATTGAGGCTCCCTTTAAACATGCAGCGAACAAAGTGCACATCAGAAAGGTGATTGAAGGTCAGATTTGTGACAACGACGAGGTTTTTTTTATGGTCTTGTCTGGCCTGCCCTCCCGGGTCGGTAAAATTTCACTCCCCCTTCTACACATTGGGATTTCATTTCCCTTGGGTACGAAGGCTCATTTCTCAAAGTTGGGGGATGACGAAGGATGAGTTCATGGAAGATCTGCAACATTATTTGGATATGGTCTGTGAAACTAATAAATCTCATATCTTATCTCCATATCTGCCCTTCTATGGGTCTCCTCCCTATTTTCTAGATCCAAATTTGGACAAAAGCCAAAAAGAGAGAAAAATACCAGATCTTTGTTAAGAATTTAAATGGAAAGGCCACAATCCAATGGATATGGGGCATAGATCTAATGAAACAACTGAAGTAGAGCATCCAAAATTATTTGGGAATACTAGAAACACATTAAGTTTTGTTATACGAAGGAAAAGTGCTATGGGACTCTCTCCGATTGAAAGATTACGGCATGGAAAAGGATTCTACCATAATTTTAAATCTAAAGATGCGGGGGTTTTACAACGTTCAGTTCCCTAATACAAATGTTAGGAACACAAATGGTTATATCTCTTTCAATGATGCAATGAAAGTGAAGACTATCACTCTAATCAATCATATACAAAATCTGCCAAGACCTTACATTGTCGAGCAAATGGACAAGGTACCAATTATGGACGTAAAAACCCCAGAGGTAAAATCATATTTTTCTTAATTACAAACTAATGTATCAATTGTTGATTTAATGCTTTTTGACCGAGACCTTGAGACTTATATCAGTGGGTGTACTCCTCTTGGACAACAAAATGTGATCTCTACTTATGTTCTAAAGGCTTCTTCATAATACAATTTGATACACAACAAGATGTGGAAGAAGTTCTAAACAAAGGGCCATGGTTTTAGGGTAGAGTTGGTCTTTTTGTTACCCCATGGTTCTCATAGTTTGATGTCACAAGCTTGGTGGCAAAAACAATGTTGCTCTAGGTGAGGTTGTGAAACCTCCCTCTTCCTTTTTGGCCCCATCAATTCTTGGAGGATATCTGAAATACTTTGGGAAAATTCAAAAAAAATGGACGTAGATAGAACAACAAAAGATATCTTTACATTTTCCAATATTTGTGTAGATATCAACCTTAGCAAAGGTATTTCTGATCGTCTTCTTATAAAACATGAAAATTTTCAGTGGACAAGGGTGTTAGATTATGAGAATATGGCATTTAGATGTCCAACCCATTTTCAAACAAGACACTTGCAGAACACCTGCCCACAAGCTAAAAAGGCCCCAAAAAAGAAAAAGAGGTAGCCCCTAAGCTAAGGGGGTGGCAGTTTCCTAACAATTTTGAAGATGAAAACAAAGAGCCCAAGGAAAGTACTACAAATACAAAAGCACAAACGTGACAACCTAGAAGCCAATCAAATAATGAAGTGGGGAATCAATTAGAAATAATGGCTCCTAGCTAGAAGGGTCTTGAATTAATAGAGATGATGGTATCAAAGTAGCAGAAAACATAAACACCCAAGAAAACATAATCCAGGGGCATAAAGAGATCCCATGTATCTGAGAGCTCAGAATCAAACAAAGAAGTCCCCTTGAAGGTAGATGGAAATCAATTGGAAATAGTAATATCCACCCCCAAACAAGGATTTTAGTGAAATATGGAAAAAAGAAAGGCAAAAAGGGGAAACTAAGTAAATTTGATAACACTTAGCCACGACAATCTACGTAATTTTTTATTTTGTTTCTTCTTTCTTATTGTGCATTAGTTGACGAGTTGACATGATCAAATGCTTTCGAGCTTTTAATTTTGTAGCTTGGTGACAAATTCCAAACATGGGACTAGATTCCTCTTTTCGAGAGGACCAGTTTTGACTATTGAAACTCTCAATTTGGACAAGCGAAAGTGTATTTTTGGATTGCATCCCACAATTTCACATTTGATTAGGTCAACCCTAACAAGAAAATGGACATCCTTGGAAGACTATAAATATAAGTGACATCAAGCTCATTTGGACATCACCAAACATCTTCTTCTTCTCTTCTTCATTAATTGGTTTGCATAGGTTTGAGGTTGGGTTAAGGAAAGTGGTTCGTACAGGTCTGACATTACAGGTTCTGATGCTCGCACATGTTTTAGGGTTTTGGCTTATGACTGCATGCTCCACATAGGCAATTTTCGGCTACAACCGCAGGTTGGTAGGCTTGTCCATGCAGTTGGAAGGTCTTAATCGCACGCATACTTCTTCCTCCATGCAGTTGAGCCCTATGGTTGGATTTTTATATTTGACTGCAGTTGACTAAAGGAAGGACAAGTTGGCTTTCATTTGTATTGATGCTAGGAACATAATTTTGAATGTTGGTGGGTTAATTTTGTTGGATGATTTTGTATTGGGCTTATTATACTCTCAATTGAACATTTTATTACAATCTAATAGAAGAAGAATTTCAAAGGGTTTTCCCCGTAGTGGGTTTTTCCCTGGTCTTTGACCAAATCTGGTGTCTCTTATTAATGTGTTGATTGTCTCCTTTGTCATTGTGTTTACTATTCTATCTTCAATTATTGTTGATTGGAAATATTGTGAATATTAATTATTGTTGAAAGATTGGTAATTGAATAATTGAATTGGGCTAAAGTAATTGAAACAACATAGAACAATTTGAAATTTAACATGGTGTCAGAGCTAAGGTGAAGGAAAAGCCCAAAACGAGACAAACATTGAAGCAATCATCTTTGGAAAGTTGAAGGAGCCTATCTAATCAAATCAACATGAGAAATTGGGTGACTCATCTAACTTTGATGCATGGAAGATCAAGTTGGAGATCATATCTGATAACAATTATGTTTGAAATACGTTCAAGGAAAATTGCATGAGCTTCTAGAGAATGCTTCCACTGCTTCCAAGAAAAAGTACAAGAAAGGTGAGTTAGAATCAAAGCAAATTATAGTTGATGGTTTACAAGATAATTTACTTGCATATGTTGGAAATTTAAGGAATTATAATGACATGTATGATAAGATAGCTGGCATGTATGAAGTCAACAATTTCAATGAAATCATCTCCTTGAGATATCAACTCAAAGACATGAAGATGAAAAAAGGAGAGTATATGTAATCCTACATTATGAGGATATATCATCTTAGAGATCAATTACAAAGGGTTGGGGAAACTGTGCCTGACAAGGAATTGGTGATTGTAACTCTTAGAGGTCTCCCTCCCATTTGGGAAACCTTCATTACTACTATAAGTAACAACAATACCTTCCAATCATTTGATGAGATTGTTGGAAAGTTCACTCAAGAAGAATTAAGGATGATATCAAGAGGAAGGATTCAAAAGCATGAAGAGGGAGAACCCACTACATTTGTCACTTAAAACAAGAAAAATAAAGGAAAAGGAGGTCCATCAAATTCAAGAAAGCCTCCTCAAAATTCAAAGAGAAGGAATGATAGAGCATCATCTCACATTGAATGTTACAATTGTCACAAGAAAGGTCATTATGCTCGATATTGCCCCGAGAAGGAAAATGGTCCATGCTATAACACTAGAAGCAACAACAATAGGTTTGATGATAAAAGAAGAAGAGATACTCCAAGTGATCGTGAAGAAGATCATCATCCTCAAACGAAGTCAAGATACTCCAAGTATGAAAGTAATGTTGGAAATCAATCTGAATATATTCTTATTTTCACTCTTATTAGTTCCTCTCCTCCAAATTCACGTGATAGTTGGTTGGTTGATAGTGGGGCCACTCATCATTTCTTTGGGTATAAGGAAGTTCTCTCTAACTTGGTAGAGAGGGAGTCAAATTTGAAAATTATTCTTGAAGACAACTCCACTCATCTTGTTAAAGGCTTTGGGTCTGTCAAATTTCATTTGAATTCTAAGGAATATGTTTTGCTCCATGATGTGATGCATGTGCTAGGATTGAAGAAGAATTTGGTGTCAATATCTTCTTTGGAAGACAAAGGGATGAGGGTTTCCTTCATCATGGGAAAGGTTCTTACTTGGCCTATTGGATCCCCTATGAAAGATGCGTTCACATTGGAATCAAGATTTAAAGGACTTTATAGAGTCACTGGTAGACCTCTTTTAGCATTGGTCCATGAGTTATGGCACCAAAGATTGGCCCATCTACATTATGATGCTCTTGCAAAATTGAAGAAATTGGTTTCTAGTATTCCCGATGTTCAAGCCTAACATGATGGAGTATGTACAGGTTGTGCTAGTGGAAAGAAGTCAAGGGGACCATTCCCCTCTAGCGAGAACAAGACAAATGACATCCTCCATCTCATTCATTCTGACATGTGTGCTTTGATGTTCATACATTCTATTGGTGGCCATATCTACTACATAACCTTCGTTTATGACTTCTCAAGAAAGATGTGGATATATTATTTGAAGCACAAGCATGAAGCCTTTGAAATGTTGAAGGAGTTCAAAGCTTTGGTCAAAAATCAAACAGGGAATAAAATCAATATATTCAGGTTTGACAATGGTGGAGAGTACATTTCAAATGATTTCATCGATTATTGCAAGAAGGAGGGTATTAAGAAAGAGATGATTTTTCCCTATATTCTCGAAAAAAATGGAGTAGCTAAAAGAAAGAACATGTTTATTCTAGAATTCGCTCGCGCCATGCTCCATGATCAAAAGTTGCCAACGTTTCTTTGGGGAGAAGCAAAGAATGTCGTTATGTGTTCAAAATGGGATGCTTCATCAAACATTGGACAACAAGACTCCCAAATAAGTGTTCACAAGTGTCAAGCTCGATGTTGGTCATCTATGTATCTTTGGCTACCCCATATATTTCCTTGTGTTAAAGGATAAAAGAAACAAGCTAGAAGCCACATGAAAAAAAGTTACGCTTGTTGGATATTGTGAAAATTCTAAAGCATTTAGAATATATATTCCTGATCAAAGGAAGGTTGAAATTAGTAGGGATGTAACGTTCGATGAATATGTTGCACCTGGGAAAGCAAGGGACATTCCCCTACCTCCTCCTCTTGAGAAGAAGAATGATGGTATGGATATTTCAAAGTAAGAATTTAGAATTCTATTTTTCAAAGTAAAAATCTCATGATTTATAATAAGAGCCTAGGACAGAGGGCCATATTATCACACCATTATTTTGATGATTTTTCCTTCCTAATCCGATAACAAATCTAGTTGGAAATTCGAGTCCAATGTAAAATTATCATTTCAACACTTACAAACTGTGATCTTGGACTAACCTCGGGGCTTTGCTTTTTTTTTTGGTGACCAATGGAATCGACAAGTCAGGTGGTTTCATACTTTCGTGACACGGGGTCAATTCTATTCGCTATCACTATAACCACTAGGTGCACCATCCCCACCCCTAACATAGATACGACCTAATTGAGAAATTAACTAGAAACCTTATAATATTTTACATAACATGTTTATATGCTTTGCCAAATAAACTACCCCTAAAAACTCCAAAATTTTGGATTTACCAAATAAATTTGAGAATCATAAAATATCATTCCAACAAATTTTCATCCACAAAATTCCAACGAATACGAACGACTTAAATGCCTTTCATCAAATGTGCATATAAAAATTTAAATGTCCTTGACCACATCAAAGGAGTCAACTAATAAATAACAACTTAAATACCTGGTATAAAATGTGCATATTAAAATTTTATATATCCTTACGACATTAAAGTTTTATATATCCTTACGACATTAAAGGAATCATAAAACTTGTTAAGATACAAAGTCCATTCCCAAAAGATAATCATATTAATTTCTTTCATTTTTTGAATATAAAGATAATCATATTAATTTCTTTCATTTTTTGAAATAAAACTTATGATATAAAAAGGAAGCATACAACTTCCTGAGATACAAATTCCACTCCCAAAAGATAATCATGTTAATTTCTTTCATTTTTTGAATTAAAACTTATGATATAATAAAAGGTATTAGAAAATTAACAGTGTTCCCCTTTAGTTTCCTGTAGTAATATAAAATGTAACTTTTATTCAATTTTATAAATTATTTTCTAAATAACTTCTTACTTCCCAGAATAATAATAACTTTAATATTTATAATTTTACTGGATTTCATTATAAATAAATTTTAAACTATTTTATTATCCTAAAAAACAATAAAATGATATGTCAAACAAAATAATTTAGGACAATTAAATAATAAGCATAAATATTTTAAAAGATTTTGTTTTCAATTAAATTAAATTAACTTTAGTTTAGTTTAGTTGTATGGGAAAATATTTATTATTATTATGTTTTGTAATTTAATTCTTATCGAATTTTGAAAGGTGCAAGCCAGGGCTCGCACATGGTTAGGGTATTTTAATTGTTGGTGTTGTCCCAACTTATTTGCAGAGCATCCCCACCTCGTCACCTTTGTTCTCTTACTTGGTTACAAAGGTGTCATTGGGCTATAGCTTGTTCGAAAGGAAATCATAATTTGCAATTTTCTTTGGGTGGTTCTTCTTGTTGTTTATAGTTTCATTTCTATGTGGCTATGATTCCAGTGATCACCTTTACTCTCATGTTGTGGATTTAAAGAGCCCCTCACTTTGTGAAATGGGGGACTTGTCCAATCCCATTGTTGAAGGTGATGTCTCTTCTTGACCTATAGTTTTGGATGTAGCCATTGCTTTGTTTAGTGTCGTCTCCTTTAAGCAAGTAGTGCTTCAACATTCTCTTGTGCTTCCTTCCTCTATTATGGTTCATGAAGCTTCATTATTTTCATTCCTATCAACTTAGAGGCTAGCGAGGAAGTTGAGTTCCTCAGATTTGGAAACTTTGTTTGACATTTGTTCGGGTTTTGCCTTGGCCTGCAGACCATTAGTCTTGGATATCAAAATATTGGCTTCCTATGATCAAGCATGAGGCCTTCATCAACCCTTATGCCAAGGGTTTTTTTTTGCTAAGTTTGGGGACGCTAAAGATAGGGATTTGATATTTAATTCTAGCCCTAGTTTTGGGGCAATGTCGGTCTATGAGTGAAACCTTGGTCTCCCTCCTTTGATCTAGTTATTGATGTTCTGACATCTATTCTTGTTTGGGTGCGACTTCCAAATTGTCATTGTATCTTCGGGGTTTCCCCTCTCTTAAATTATTAGGAAAGTTCCATTTTGCCTCCCGAGAAATTCATAGGAGAAGCATTGCTACTTATGCCAGAATCAATGTGGAAATGGACCTTAATCTTAGGTTTCTTCCTGAAATTAATTTGACTAGGAATTTTTTTCCTAGACTCAAAAACTTGATTATGACCTTGTTTCATTGCGATGTATGGCTTATTTCAATACATGCCATATAACTTCTCATTGTCCTTCTAGGTTAAATAATGGTAAAAGAAGCAACCCAAATCTACTTGCTGGGTTAGCTCCATTGAGGATCATCAATTAGTCCTTAGAGACAAATCTCCTCCAACTCCTCATCCACGTCAAGAGACTCCAATTTCCAAAGAAATGCAACAAGGTCAAGTTCCCCAAAGTCTTCCAAAAGAGGTTTTGGATCCTTTGGACTTGGGTAATGAACCACATGGTCAGCTTGAACCTTACACACTAGAAATTTGGGCAGATCAAGCGGATGTAGTGGAATCTCAAGAACAATAAAAATCCCAAAACAAGATAGCCAGATCCAACTAATTCAACAAGCACTCCCCCTAATTTAATGTAAGTTTGGAAAAAAGAAGAAGAAAGACCCAGTAGCATCTCAGCCAATTGTGACAAGAAGTCACATTCGAAAACCAATATAATCATGCTCTTCTTTTGTTTATGTTTATGTAATCAGTTTGTGAGAATATATTCATGTCAGAAATGTTAGAATGTAAGCCTTTTAAGTATTTGACAATTTAAGCCAACAATGTTCTTTCTAGGCATGACAATAATATTTGAATTATATCTTCCTATCTTAGAATTTTGGCAAATTAGAGATTGTTGATACATCTTGATGTAATAGTTGCACCGAAAAGTAGAGTCTCAATTAATATAAAAAACTTGTTACAATATAATAATAATAATAATAAATTCAACTCATGGCAATAAGTCTTTAACAAATATATTATTATAATCACATGTAAAATCAATCAATAATATAATAAATAACAAATACAACGCATGAGGTGTAGAACAATTGGTTTCAGTGGGGTTTAGTCTCCACCAAGTCCCAAGTTGAAACCTCATGGGGAGGGGTTAAGGATGGAAGCTACTTTTGGGGAATTAAACTATCCCAATGGGTGTCCAAGCTTAACTGAGCTTCACGCAATCCTCGTGATAGCATCTCATTGTAAGTATATTGTTCTTCCATCCAATAGACAAGCTAAACAAACACATTTCAACCCATTTACATAAGTTCCAAACGTTATAGTTTGATCTTTACCTCCCCCAAAAATTTAAACACATAATATTTACTACATATTCTTTTCAATCACCAATATAATAAGTAATAAATTGATATAAAAATATATATAATTATTATTTTTTAAATAATGAAGATTGTCAAATATCTTAGTAATAGTGATAACATCTTAAAATATCTTAATAATAGTGATAACATTTTAGTAACGGTAAGTAGATTATTCTTCCATCTAATAAAAGAGCTAGCTCAACCTTATTAAAATAAAATTAATAATAACAAACATATTCTAATCCATATACATAAGTTCCACAAACTAGAATTTGATTTTTACTTTCCCAAAAAAATTACATTAAAAAACCAAAAAACAAACCCTAATATTTGCTATTTGCTCCTATTCTTTTCCCTCATTAACATAATAAACAATAAATTGATATAAAAATTAAAGAATTAATTTTCTACATATTATTTTCCAATATTATCATAATAAACAATAAATTGACATAAAAATAACATAATTAGTTTTTTTTAAAACAGTGGTTTTTCTTGTATTATAATTGTTTGTTCTTTACCCTCCCAAATAATTAAGTACATGCAAAACAAACCAACAAAAACACATATTTCTTTTTATATTATTAATTAAATGATTTTGTTGACCGCCCCAATTACCAATCTATTTAACGCATCTATTACGCAATAACACTATCTCTTATACATATCTATTTAATAATATCATTTCTTATATATTATATTCAAAATTATGTATTACATTTTGGAAATTAATTGAAATTGAAAATAGTTATTATTGGTCCATTTGGGTTGAATTAATATTGCTAATTAATAATATTTGTGGATTTTAAACTATTTGATAGTGCTTTGTTTCGTAAAGAGGTATGTAGATAATTTGGGTTGGTAGTTTGAATGGTTGTTGATGACTATGGTTTAAAAAATAAATAAAAGGAGGTAGTTAGACTTTCACTTTTGTTAAGTTTTTAGGTTTTGGTTATTTAAGTTATTCCTTTATGTTTAAGGAAGATGTGTTTTTAATTAATTATAAGTAATTTTAAGTTTTGTTTTAAAATTGAAGGTAGTGGTCATCGCCAAAGCTACTTTTAGTGAAGTTATATATGTTTTTACTAACATTTAGTTTTTAATCTTCAATTCATTAGATATGGGTTTAGCATGAGATTGAAGTAAAGATCTCATATTGTGTTGATGATGGTGATGATAATTAACATCCACTAAGACCTATATGATCTATTAGACATTAAGAAGATAAGGGATTAATCAAAATTATTTAGCATTTTATTTCTATGTTTAAAGAGAAGTTAGAGAATAGTTCCCAGAACATCATAGTTTTGCAGACTTAAAAGGTCAAGAAGGTTGGTAGTGTGACAAATATTTTGAAAATTAGATCAAATGTGAGTATAAGATGGACAATCTAAGAGAAAATTATTTTCATCTTCAACATTCTTAGGATTGTGTAAGTGATAAACTCTTTCATCCCATGACGTTTTGGGAATTGACCAATGCCTAGTTTCACTATAAAGCTCATGAGAGTTAATTCTTATCTTGACAATGTTCATTTTCCTTTTAACACTACTCTAGATAAAAAGACAGTATTGGATTTTGAGATTGGAGTTGATCACCTCCTTATAATATCTTGGTTTCCCTTTTCCCTCTAACTCTTTATCATCCAAGAATTTCTCCTTAAATTTAGAAGTAATAATATTTTTAATATTATCCATATTCTACAAGATGATCTCCTCCTTTATTCCCCAGTGGACCAACCAAGTTTGGGAATCTTTATGCCGCACTCGGTTTAGTGGAAGGTGGGGGTTTTGGCTAGAGTTAGAAGGAATTTTAGGAAACCTCTTGGCGTCCATGTTGTATAACTTCTTCTTATACATAAGGTACCTAGTCATAGTTATGCTTTCAATGGGGAAAATAATTGTTTCAATCAAGAGGGTAAGGTGGGGAGTATTTCCTTTAAATTTGAGGTCGTAGGTTATAAATTACTTTTTGATATATTCAGCTTCCTCCATGTCTCTGTGGATATCCTACAACTCCAAACCTCACATCCATATAAAATAACAAGAATGACGAGAGTTTCAAAGAGGAGCTTTTCTTTATCCCAAATCTAAAGATCTATCAACTTACAATTGTTTTCAAGCCTACAGAAAGATTTCCAATCTCCATTTATCATTTTCTCAATTTTATAATAACTCCCTCCAAGGAGTTGTTTTCATAAATGAAAATATTATAGATGATCTTTTTGGATTTAATTATCATGAATTTAGTTTTTTTAGTATTAACAATCATAATCATCTTGGAGCAAAAATCTTGGAGGATTCTCAATTGCTTTCCTAAGATCGTAATGGATCCTTTCTAAAAGAGCAACATCATTAGGATAAAGTAGAAGATTCAAGCGTTATGACCATACTAGTGAGCGTGGGGCCAACTCAATCTGCATTTTCTAAACACTCATCTAGTTTATCAATGTATATGCCAAAAAGGGTTGGGGACAAGTGGCACCCTTGCTTGACTCTAGTTTTTCATTTAATTTCTTTCGACTATAGCCTTCTCGTATAGCCTTGTCACAACAACCATCAACTCGAGAGGAACCATTATCTCTTCTAGCCTCTTCCATATCTTTGTCCTAGGAAAGATGTCAAAAGCCCTTCTAAAGTCAACAAAACAATAGAAGAGATCACTTTTATTATTACGACATTCCTCCACAATTATCCTAAGAGTAACAAGATGGTCCACAGTGGAGTTCTATCTCTTGAACCAAGCTTTCCCTTTAGCTCTTTTATCATGGCTTTCAAGTTAAAACTAATCTTCTTCTCAAAATGAGTCCGCACAACTTGGCTAAAATGTGGCTAATCATTATGGTTTTACAATTAGAGGTAATGTTTTCATATCCAAACTTAAAGATAAGCACAATAAGGCTCTTCGTCCAAGGCTTTGGGAAGCCTTGTTTCAATGACAAATTAAAGTGTTTTTGTAAGTGTGGGATGAGGATAGGTTCTACCATTTTAAAAATTTCAGCTTGGTAGTCTTCAATGTCCTTAGCATTCCAATTAGTGATCTACTTAACCTAAAACTCAATTTCTTGAAAATATATCATCCTGTATAGGGGAATTCAAAATGGCGTCCATGGTGTTAAGGGATTCATAGAGATTTTTAAGTTAAATATTCCAGTTGTTCAAGGGGATGAAATTATTTTCTTTAGACTTACAAATAATAATTTTCCTCCAAGGCTTTCTAGGGTCAGACTTAGAGAGGTGCAATAATTGTTTTTGTTTTCTACTTATATAATAGATTTTATTTATTTTAATAAGAGATATATATGTATTTATCAAATCAAGTTTTAAGGTTTCATTAGGAGCATCCTTAATCATTTTTTAGTGATTTTACAATAATTATCATACCAAGGGTTGGTAGTTCAATTCTTTTTATATGGCACCTTGGAAAATAACTTGTAATGGTAGTAAAGAGGATTATAGTAAAATTATAATAGAGGTTTTCAATGTTAAGGCTTATAAGTTAAGAGGTGTAAATCCATATTTAAATCTTTTAAGAAAATATCTATTTTAATGTTGCCAAAAAGTAGGTGGTTTTGAATCTTGCAATTCTCATGCATTTGCTTGTTGTGCACGACAAAGTTGAGAGTTAAGGAAAAAGGAATATGATTAAAGTCAAGCTCGTGGTCATTTAAGAGGTCAAAGTTTGCACTTTAGTTGGAAATAGGAACATCATATATCACATATTCTACAAGACTACTTCCAAGCCCATGAATACAACTCATCTGGTTGGAGTATGGCCACTTGATAATGCAATTGTGAATTAAATACAATAAATTCAAATGTGGACCATCTGTGGACTAACTCAATACCAAATAAATTCTCAGTTAGGTCTTCATAATTCCTTTTGAATCTACTAGCTAAATCAAGGTTCTCATCTAACCAAAGAGGAATATGGTTTGAATCATTACTTAGAAGAAGAGTTTGGTTAGATGCAACTCTAACATTAAAGTTCCCTAACAAAAGCATATTACTTTCATTCCTTAGACTATTCATATCATGTTCTAAGGTATTATACGGGCAATTCTTATCTAGATTATTTTTCTTATAAAAGGTAGAGTTGATAAGTGTGAAATTAAATTGTTATATAAATCCTCTTAGTGTGAATGTCAAAGATCTTGATCCAAATGTACCAATTAAAGGGATATATCTTATGAAGTTGAATGTGAGGAGAGGCATTCTTTTTTATATAATAAGCTATTCCTCTAATTCCTTTATGAGAATATTTTTGGTTCCAAGTTGACCATAAAATGAATTCATCTATGCGAGGGACCTTAGACTCATCATACTGCCAAGTTTTGACTAAAAAAATATCAATTTCACTCGAGATCCAACTTAAACTAAGAATTTTACACCATGGAAAGCCACAATAGTTCTAAAAGAGGATTCAAAGTGTTCCAAATTCCTATTGATTACTTTCATCTTGGTCTCTAACCCTAATAATAATTTTTCTATTTCTAATGATTTCCAATTTACTTTCATTTCTAGCTTCCTTTACCTTTTGAACCTTCTTCCTTAACTCAACTTTGTGTGTTGGGTTGAGGTCCTCATTTATAAATATTCCTATCCCTTTTAGGCTTGGAGGTTTATTGAATATGCTAAATTTATGATCACTATAGCTTACCCTAACATGGATCAATCTATCTTTATGGTTGAGTATCTTTCCCAACCTTCTTGCTTATATGAGATAAATTGTTTTAATTTGTGACTTGTTTTTTAGTTCTTCTTTTACTATTTCTAGCATGTCCTCATATTTATACTCTTTTATACCAACAATTATAAGATTCAAGGCTCTTTTATCGCACACATGATCCAACTCAATTAGCTTGTTCATTTCCACTTGGATGGGTTTGATGTCTAATTTATTATCTGTACTACTTAGGGTCATATTGTTATTTAATTTTTCTTTTAACTCTTTAATCATGTCTTTCAAGGTGAAATTTTCTTCAAGTATGGATTGTTTCTACTTTGCCAAATCTTGTATCTTATCTTTCACTATTTTTACCTTAGTCTCGAACCCTAATATCTTATTTTCTAATAGTTTGAATTTGTTTTCAAGCATTGTAACAAATTTTATTTTATGCTCCATCTCTCCTTATTCTCTCATTTTTTTCTACTAAAATAAAATAATCATAAAAACTTTCTAGGGTGACTTTTCACAGCCTTCTGTTGCTAATTTTAGGTTTTGACATATGTGTTGAAATATTCATAATTTAAAAAAATAAAAATAAAAAAATAAGAAAGAAGAAAATATATAAAGGAGCCTATGCACCTAGGTCATGAGCGAAAGACCATTGAAGATGTGTAGATATACCTGAGGATGCCAAGATAAGATTCAAAAGTTCCATAGACTTGAGATCGTAAAGATTGATCCTATTTGGTTGTGAGCTAGAGAATATAACCCTATCCATGCAAACCATTGCTTAATATTGACAAGAAGTTGAACTCAGTTGTAGAATAATTATAAAGACGAAAATAACACCCTAGTTCCTCTAATGTAGAGCTACACAAACATCTGTATGGTAGAATAACTACCTACATTCTCGTTCACCACAACTGAGACTACAAAATTCACACTGAGATTCACTTTTGAAAAATCCAACATGGCTGCAGAAGTGAGTTGTAGTGTTTGTAGCCTGAGAACACAATGTGTCAAAAGTTTCCCAATACTGAGACAATAGTGCATCAAAAGTTGCCTGAGACCAAGACCGCAACCTGTAGAAAGTTACATGAGATCATGATTGCAGTGTATAAAACATTGCCTAACACTGAGATGACAATGTTCATAACTCGAGACCACGAAGTATATGTTAATAAAAATAACAATTGACCACAATGGGTAAAAGTTGTCTAAGACTGAGACCGAGACCATGATGTTTGTAATGTAAGACAACAAAGCTGATATAGCTAGACCAAAAAATGATAACCAATTTATATAACATGTTTTGCCAAATAAACTACACCCTTCACACTTAGTAAAAACAACAAACCATCAACTTCAATATATATATATATATATATATATATATATATATATATATATATATATATATATATATATATATATATATAATATATATATATAATATATATATATATATATATATATACCCAAGGGTTAGCTCAATTGGTCGAGTTCTCGTCATTAAAGCACCTTGCCAATGAGAGGTCACGTGGTTTATTATCCTTATGCTCTTTGGGTTAGGCTCTGCGACTAAGCCAATGGGAAGTGATCCCTTTGAGTGGATCTTCTCGGATAGTTTCCATGGACATAGTGGCCTCTAATCTCTAATGTCTATATATATATATATATATATTATATATATATATATATATATATATATTATATATATAACCAAACTATGAAATCATTTGAAAACCACCACACAAATGAGTGTCTTTGTTCTTTGCAATTAATTAAAAGATTGCATCTCAAGTTCAATGTCCCTTATGTTTTGAACCAACCAACCAATATATATATATATATATATATATATTCAAAATTATAATTTAATTAAAAAATCAAATTTTAATTTGTTAAACACACACAAAATTGACAGGCAAGTTTGATAACTTGTGTGATTGCTTCTATTCACAATATATACATATTAATACATAATTTTCTAACCATTGGTTTTCATCTTTGAAGAGATTGCATAAACTTCCAATAACTGTTGAAATTCCTCCACACCAACCTTACAGACAGGTGTCCAACATCCCCCCCTTAATCCATAGGGGTGTATATGAGTCCAAGAAGAGATCTGAAATACAAAAGTGCATGGCTACCAATGGCTATATGTGCTCTCTAAAATGGTGGTTTAAGGAAGACCACAAACCAAATGATGTAGAAGAACCCAAATTTTCTATTGGTGGTGGTTTAAGGTTGACCACCAACCCTACAAATAAAGCTCAAAGCAGTTCTTGGACCAATTCAAATTCTAGTTAGAAGTGGAAGCCTTATGTGAAGTGGAAGTGCTCCCTGATAATGGTTTGAATATGAACACAAACTGATGTAGAAGAAGTCGAAGTCTTCCATAGGTGGTGGTTTAAGGCAGGGAACCAACCAAATCATGCTTATGGAGCATGAATCCATCTCTTACTATAACTTTGAATCTAGCTCTCAGTTTTGGCAGTTGGCTCTGGTTTGGGTTGTGGCTTAGGCTCCCTTAAAAAATCTTTGAATTTGGTAGTTGGCCATCAATCCCCCATATCAGATATAAGGTGAGAGGATGAAGATATCTCTATTGCAAGATGTGTTAATACCCGAGAATGAACTCTGGGGTATGACTGATATATCTTCTTGGATGTTGAATACCATTGCCAAGAAGCAATCCATCAAAGGTGAATTTTTTCTCTTGTAGGAGTCTTATGTCTAGAGACAATGGGGATGAATGAAGATGAAAGTTGGGAGGTGACAACGTGGTGTGTTGAAGTGGGAAACCAATTTCTTGAGATTGGATATGGAAAAATGAAATCTCCTGGAGATAGTGATATAGAAGGACCCATCAATTGCAAATGCAAGGATCAAATTGTTCAACTGATGGAGCAAATGGAGACGCTCTAAATATACATGATGATGATGCATATGTGACAACAGAAGTAGATGGAAACAAGTGTGCATGTGATGGAAGAACTTCAAAGTTTGAAGGGTCAAATTGCTATGAAAATGGATGAAATAGTTTCTCTTTGCCAACATAGGGCAAAATTACAGGAATTGCTGAAAATAACAACAAGAAATGTTAACAATAGAATCCAGAAATTCCAATTTAATTGGTCTTTGAATTAAATTGTGAATTAAAATTGTAATTCTTTTCTCATAGGAACTTGTAACTAGTTAATTAAGTTTAATTAACTTAATTAGCTTAGGAATTTCGAGTTGGAAGTACTTTTGTAGTCATGTATATGTTATCGCTAAGTTTTAGGGGTCCCAGATGAGTTTATTTGAGTTGTAATTAGATTAACTCAGTTTACTGAGTTATGGCCAGTTAAATTAGTTCTAAATGTTTGTGGAACTAATATAAGACTAACAGTCAATTGGTGCACTAGTGCATCCATGAGCGTTACTCCAGTTAACTGAAGATTCCCTCATGAGAAACTCATGCATGTCAATTCAGAGAAAGACCCAGTTGAGACTAGAGTGCATAGACATTGTACTATCAGTTATATGATTTACTGAGTTATAAATATCATGCATGCAATCAAAGAAGGACCTATGTTTGGATTGCAAAATTTTGGAAGCATGAAATCCCTTTAAATATAGGTTATTCATCCTAGGAATTTCACAATAAAATAGGGGCTTGGAGAGCTTAAAACTAGGCTAAGTTCTGGCTAAGAGCTTGCTTGTGAGATGAGTGAGTTGAACATACTTGTGTGGAATTTTTCTAGTGATAACAAGCTTTGTATATTCACTCATATTTCAAATATATGCAATACAAATAATGGGGTTTGGAGTAGTGGCTTTCGCTAGATACATCTTGTGTTATGTGCCATTGATTTATCTTCTTATTGTTCATATTATTTTCATCGATCTATTGGCTTACACTGGTTGAAAGTAGAAGTAGATTCTTGTCCTGTGCTTTAGTACATTGCATGAGCTTGTGAATCTATAGGATTTCCTACATGGTACCGAAGCTAAGAACAATATACTAGAGGAGATTTCAAAGTTTTGAGTTCAGGGTTACAAGTGAAATTCGAATTTGCATATACTTCAGGATCGATAGATGATGTTCTACGATTTGTGGCTCAAGTATGCCTTGGATGGCAGCTTGAATTATATAGCCTGGAGGGATAGGATGGAGGTTCTGTTGGAGGATAATGCTTGAAGGAATTCATTGATCAAGACATTCTAAGCCACCAACATGAGATGCTCAGAATTTGGCCGAATGGAAGAAGTGTGTGGCAAGGGCAAGGTGAATAATCCTTGAGGGAGTTCGAGACCACATTGTCTCAAGTCTCCATGGGAAGGAAAATGTGCATGCTATGTAGAAAGAATTGAAGGACCTTTTACAGAACAACAATGACCATAGGATGTTGGCACTGAAAGATAAACTTCGAAAAATCAAGATGGAGGGGGGTAACTCAATTCCAAATTACTTGACCAAGTTCACTCATTGTCGGGATGAACTTGGAAGCATTGGAATCATTGTTTCTGAGGATGGTATGGTGAGCCTATCTCGGTCGGATTTGATGCAGGAGGAGATCAGGTGGAACACCAGAGATGGGACCTCTTCCAAGGAAGTGGAAGAGGATTTTTCCTTAGCAAGTAAGGCAAAGAAGGCCAAGGGAAAGAAGTCCCAAGACGAGGCGGGTGACAAGAAGATTGACTTGTCGAAAGTCAAGTGTTTTCACTATCACGAGCACGGGCACTATGCCACGAATTGCCCATAGAAGAAAGCAAGCAAGAAGGAGCCTGCAGTAGTTACAGTAGATGAAGCTATAGCTTCACAATTCGAACTTGATTTCAATCTCATTGCATGCATGGCCAACACTGTCATGGAATGTGTGTGGTATCTTGACAGTAGTGCCTCATTCCATATGACGGGGAATAGAGATCTCTTTAGTGATTTTGAGGAGAAAGACCTCAAGCAGAGCATAGAGCTTGGAGATGACAAGATGTATAGTGCTATTGGATTGGGCATGATTACTTTTCAGAGGGAGTCTGGCTCCCCTCTTCGGATCACATATGTGATGTATGTTCCATGACTAAAGAAGAATCTTGTTTTAGTTGTGGTATTGGAAGACCGTGGCTATGATGTGATTTTTAGTAAGGGAAAGATTTTCCTTATACACATCGCCAGTGGACAGGTGAAATAGATTGGTGCATGGGTCAAGAACCTGTATGCTCATAAGGTTCAATATGCATGTAAAGCCTTGAGGAGAAAGGCAAAGGTTAGAGACTTGGTGGTTGAGAGGGAGAGAAAATTACCTCTGAACATGCAGCCCTCGAAGAAGCAATCTCAGAAGCAGCTTTAGGAAGTTGTGGAGTAGCCACAACTAGAGAAGCATAGAGGAGAACGAGTGAAGGCATCCACTCATGCAAAGACCTCCAGTAGGGGGAAATTTCGAGCCAAGTGGGTTGAGGGAACACATGCAGCCATACCTCGAGGTGAGAGGTGGGGCGATGTGAAGTGATAGTCCCAAGAGGGTTGAAATTGGGCAGGGTCTATTGAGAGGTTTTGTCTCATGGATCGTACCTTGCAACGGGAGCCCAAAGTACATAGCAGCGGGAGGAATCAATAGCGATTGATGCAGTCAGGGATCAGAGCGACAAAGGCTAGAGCAGTCAGTTACTGAAGAGTGTAGAGAAGGGTTGACAACAATGCAGAAAGGTAGAGTTAGCAGAAGCACATAGTTTTCAGTTTACAGAGGCAGTAGTAGTTAGAGACTTTGATGACAGATGCATCATACTCATTCAGGTTGGATATATAATATATATATATAAATATATATAAATATAGTAATAAATAATAATAAATAAATAAATATAATATATATATATAATATATAATATATATATATATAATATATATATATATATATTTATTTAATTAAGTACTTAAATATTATAATATATATATATAAATAATATTTAAATATATTTATTAATTTTATTTATTTATTTATTTTTTTTTTTTTTATTTTTTTTTATTTATTTTTTTTCAGTTTCAGGAGTAGCTGTAGCAAAAACACTAGAGAGAAGTGTTACATGGAAAACATTCCAAAGGTTTAGGATCAAGATAGAGTTGAGTTCCTTTCTTGTTGAGAGGGAGTGTTGAAAATAACAACAAGAAATGTTAAAAATAGAATCCAGAAATTCCAATTTAATTTGTCCTTGAATTAAATTGTGAATTAAAATTGTAATTCTTTCTCATAGCAACTTGTAAATAGTTAACTAAGTTTAATTAACTTAATTAGCTTAGGAATTTCGACTTGGGAGCCTTTTGTAGTCATGTATATGTTATCCCTAAGTTTTAGGGATCCGGGACGAGTTTATTTGAGTTGTAATTAGATTAACTTATTTTACTGAGTTATGGCCAGTTAAATTAGTTCTAACTATTTATGGAACTAATAGAGGACTAACAGTCAATTGGTGCACTTGTGCATCCATAAGTGTTACTCCACTTAACTGAAGATTCCATCATGAGAAACTCATGCATGTCAGTTCAGAGAAAGACCTAGTTAAGACTATAGTGCAGGGACAATGTACTATCAGTTGTATGATTACGGAGTTGTAAATATCATTCATGCAATCAGAGAAGGGCCTATTTTTGGATTGTGCAGTTATGTAAGCATGATTTCCCTTTAAATACAGGTTATTCATCCTAGGAATTTCGCAAGGAAATATGGGCTTGGAGAGTTGAAAAATTGGCTAAGTGTTAGCCAACAACTTGCTTGTTAATTGAGAGAGTTGATCATACTTGTGCGGAATTGTTCTAGTGAAAACAAGCTTTGTATCTTCACTCATATTTCTGATTTATGCAATACAAATAGCGAGGTTTTGAGCAACAACTTTCCCCATATACGTCTTGTGTTATGTGCCATTGATTTATCTTCTTCTTGTTCATATTATTTTCATTGATCTATTGGCTTCCGCTAGTTGAAAGTAGAAGTAGATTCTTGTCCTATGCTTTAGTACATTGAATGAGCTTGTGAATCTACAAGATTTTATACAAGAACACATTCCGCTCCTGAATACTAGTTTCCATGATTCAAGCTCAGGGAGTTAGAAAGACATGAGCCAAGGTCCAACTCTCAACCGAATATCAAAAGAGAGAATAAGGATATAAAACGATCTATATTCTATTGTAAATTTTACTTATTATTAAAAACTTTCTAACTTTCTATCTGATATATCCATTTAAAAATATAATCAATTTTGTAAAATTCTATATTTCACTAAAAAACATAAAAATACACAATCATAATAAAAAATATAACAATTATATGATAAACAATATATCTCTGGAATATTTGCTATTTGCTATGACCAAACACAAACTTAATAAAATACAAATACTCATTTATATTAAAAATAACATATTTACAAATATAAATTAAATATCATATATATTCCATCAATAAAATCATTTAAAAAACACCCACACAAATAAGTCTCCTTATTATTGCAATTCATCATTTTGTATCAAGTTCAATGTCCCTTATGTTTTGAACCGTATAAGTTAAATGATGTAGTATGCTAATATTGACTTTTCAATATCTTTTATAAAACACCTAAAAACACCCACACAACCTTTATTCTTGCAATTAATTAATTAAAAACATTGTATCTCAAGTTCCATGTCCCCTATGTTTTGAACTTACAAAACCATGTAAGTTATATGATGTAATATGATAATATTGAATTTTTAATAATTGCTATTTTTATGTAGTCAAAATTTATTATATTATATATAATTAATTAAAAAATACATTTTTTTCAATATAAAATAGAAAAATCACCTATATCCAACAAATTTAAAATTGTGGTCATATTTAAAATATATGGCCATTATTTAAAAAAAAAAACATCGCTTTTACCCCCATACCAACCTCTCATTTTCGGGAGGCTATTTTAGAGAAAGGTTCATATTTCGGATCCTTAATTGTTAAGTATGTTAAGGACCCCATGTTCTTGATTGAGAGACATGTAATATTTAAATTTCTCTTTCATATTAAAATACATTAGATATTAATATTAGATTTGTAAAGTAGGATGAGTGAAATTCATAAATTTATATAAATTAATAAAAAAATATAATTAAATTAAATTATAATTTATAAACATTATTTTGTTCATTTTATTGATCTTTTGATGCTTTGCAGATTCCACTGTTGAGACCAGCCTACCATTAGATTTTGTGTGAGGATGTTACGATTTTCTACTCAATTATCCAAAAACTATGATAATTATATTTAATAATCTCGAATGATATTGTTTTAGTTAAACTTAATGGCACTTGGTAGGTATAGTTGTAGTTGTATCTAGTAGTATTTATTGGATAGTGGTTGTCCTTAGTTGTACTTGGTAACATATAAAATAATACTATAAATTATTAGGGAATGTATCTTTATAAATATAATAAGAAATAAAGGTATAATTATAGAGAATGGTTTACTTTTATTAAATAATGATAATAAATATTTTGTGTAAATAAAATACATGAGAAAATTAATTGTTTTTATAAAAATGCAAAAAAATGGATTTTTTTTAATAATTATTATTTGAGTGTGATAAATATCAGCTTTTCATGCTAGCACTATTAAATGGTTTTGTCTTTTTTTTGGGTTTGAATCTGATGGTTTTGTCTTTTCTTTGTTGTTTGAATTTGATGATGGGTGAAATTGCAATTTTTTGTTATTTAAAATGTATTTACATATAAACATATTTAACATCTTAAAAAATCTGTGGACATTGGGATTATGTAAATTACACAATTCAAACTTACTATTTTAAGAATGGTTATATTTTTAGTTGGAATCAAGTGATATTTTTTTTTGCGAAATAACAAATTTTCATTGTTTAAATGGATTCAGTGACCTAAAAAAATCCGCGACACTTGAATTATGTAGATTACAAAGCTCAAACTTATTATTCCAAGAAATCCCTCTCTTTGGACAAACTTACCATTCTAAGAAATCCCTCGCTTTGGAATAGGCATTTTGCAAATTACAAAGCTCAAACTTACCATTCCAAGAAATCCCCGTCGTTAGACAAACTTGCCATTCCAAGAAATCCTCACCTTTGAACAAAATCTATAGGAATGGGAAAAACTGATGAGAAAATATATCTAGGAAAAGACAAAACCTTCTAATAGTTAGAGTATACTATTTTCATTATTATTTTTAAAGAAACGATTATGGAGTTTTTATTATAAAGGAAAAATTCTAGATTACAGGGCATAACCATTACAAAATTCATTTAATTCCATCGAAATTCTGTTTTCTAAGGCCCAATACACATGCCATCTAACTTTGTGGCCTAGTTTCCTAGCGATTCTAAACATGTGTGTACTATAAATCCTTACAAAGCTACCTAATATCAATATATATTTACATTGCATTACCAACAAAAAGTAATAGAGGAGAATCCAAAATTCAATGCCATGCATCCTGACAATTTAACCTAGGTGACCCAAAGTTTGGTTTAACCTCCCTCGTTTTTTGTCAACTTCGTCTTTAATCTTATATCTTTCCAATGAAACTTGAAGCTTGACCATGAACATGTCCTCCATCTCTACAAGCTTGCAATGAAACACTGTTATTTTAGTGTTAACCTAACGTTGAAGCCTATCAAGTTTAGCTTAGAACAAATCAAGTTTAGAATTGACCAACAAATGTAAAGAGTGATGTGCTTTTTCCTGTGCTTCTTGTTTCACTTGGAGACTCAGATGCATACTCTCCATCGTTGCTATTACTTGATACAAAATTGTGTTTATATCCATTAGTTCTTGGTCACGATAGGGGGGACCACCAGTAGCCATGACATTTTTTCATCCAACACCACTAATGGGATAAAATAGACACCGAAGCAAGCCTTTGCCTACGCGAAGACCATAGGAGAATATAAATACTAGATATATGAGCAACCACTTGAGAAATATCGTCACTAAATCTAGCTATGTGACTTCTGAAAGCCTGCCCTACCTCCATTGAATGCAACCCTGAAATTTCTAGAGATAAATGACTTGAAGATCCTGGTGGGAAAGAACACTTGCTACGACAAAAAGAGGGAAATGACTCTGAAATCGAGCAAATTAAATGTTGCTGCCTCAACATTACCTTTATTCTTTGCCAAACACAGTTTAGAGCATGTGCCATGCAATGTTGGAGGGAGAGCGTAAGCCATATGTTATATTTGAATTGAGAGGAATCCACCTTTGGAGACGATTACGGTCTAATCATGAGGAATGACCACCATTCTATCCTGAACCTCATTACAATTACCATTAATTGCCTTTGCTTCTCATAATTCATACGACATCCACACTATCTTCTTTTTAATTGATCATAATTAAAATATTAATCCCATTGTATGGATTTGCATCATTATGGCAGAGGATAATATATTATTTGAGTTCAATTTAGTTCCAAGGATCCTTGTGGTAACCGTGCTCCTTGATTTGCTAGCATATCTGTTGAGGAATTCAAGTTCCTTAGCACATGCTTGATTTCTACTTTCACAAATTGTTATAGTTGAAGAAGAATCCTTGCCTCAATGGAAGAAGAGGTTACTTTATAATGACAATAAGCTTCCCAAACTTGACGTATAACTATCATTGAATCACCAAAGATCATTATTTCTTGTATCTTGTATTAGTTGTTGTTACTAATCCCCACGCGAATTATATATCTTTGTTTGTCTGTTTGGGCCAAAAATGACCCCTCCCACTCTTGGTACTCTGTATACTATTTTCATTATTGAAATTATATTTTTGAATATATAAATAGAGTTTCAAAAGAACACTTTTTTTTTAACATAAAAAAAAAAAACTTTTTTATTATGCTTTAATTATACAATTTTAAGAATTAATATTGGGCAATTTTTTTTCAACAAAATTAAATTAACATAATATATTAATATATATATATATATATATACTGATATATTATATATAATATATTAATATAATAATACTAAAAATCAAATTAAATTTAAAATTAAACACATATGACTACTTTTTTCCTTCAAATAATTTTTGTATAAAGTAATTTTATTCAATCAATAAAACTTTAACCATAAAATTTTACTTTTCTTCAACTTTTCCTGACGATGAACCACACTGGTTGGTTCAAACTGTCTACAGATGAAATTTCTTGTGATTTAGGCCGAAAAATCTCTCATAAACTTGATATGGATCGCAGAAGCCTCAATTCAACAATTTTAATCTATTAAAAAACCTAAATCTTTATAGTTTAAAAAAATGTGAGAAAACTTGAATTAGTTAAAGTCTACAAATTTTAACATTATTATGCGTCCATTTATGAAAAAATAAATAATAATTTATTTTAAATTATATCAATCTTATATATCTAATTATTTAAGACCTTTTTGTTTGTGGAACCAAAAAAACCTTCTAAATGTAGCAATTTGATAGTTAAAATCTATACAAATGTATATATTCCATTAAATCCACTTAAGCTATACTTGTATATTCAAAATTATAATATAATTTTTATTTTAAAAAATTGAAAAATCAAATTTATTAACTCAATTCATTATACTTACACATGATAACAGCTATACACCTCTTATATATTTCATGATAACTTAAGAGCACATAACATGTTACATTTATTTCATTATATTTTAATAAACCTAATATATTAGACTAATAACACTTATGAGATATTACATGATACTTTAATGACACATTCTTACATTATTATAATCCTACTTAATAGTGTTTAATACATACACTTGTAAGTGTTTAAGTTGCCACTTAGATTCTTGTACCAAATAATGAATAAATTTAGAAGTGCCAATTAAATTTTGGCTGGTTTGGTAGTAGAGAT
The DNA here is from genome assembly GCA_000404065.3 of Pinus taeda. NCBI lineage: Eukaryota > Viridiplantae > Streptophyta > Pinopsida > Pinales > Pinaceae > Pinus > Pinus taeda. The sequence goes on along the minus strand of APFE030032775.1, from coordinate 95,901 downwards.
GCAATGGGTCCCATATAATTGATAATAAATTTTTAATATTAGAAAAAAAAATAGTGTTTACCATTCTTAAAAAATGTAATAATAAATAGGTATTCAAAATGTACATTATTTTCAATAAACATTTTATGAATCTTCTATTACTATATTAAAAATATATAATTATTCACAATATTAAAAAATATTTTTATCTTATTATAATAATTTAATTTTGTAAAGTATTTTTTTTAATAAAACTTAATATATTAAATCTAATAATACTTATTATATATTATTTGATACTTTAATGACACATATTTTACATTATTATAATCCTACTTAATAGTGTCTAATAGATACAATTGTAAGTCATTACAATGTATATATTTGTAACTAAATAATGAATAAATTTAATAGTGCCAATTAAATTTTTGGTAACCATTAATTAATGAATCTCAGTTTTAAAATCTATGTTGCAAAACTAGCTTTACTAGTCTTTTACGATGTCAAAATTACAGTGAGCTCGGAAACTAAATAAAATCTTAAATCAAACTAAATAATTTGTTTCTTTAGGTCTGATAGACCAAAGTTTGGTCTCAGTGGACGTTAACCATCATCATAATTTTTTTAGTATTTTTCAAAAAGATAAATAAAGTATTTACTTGATACGCTACTCTTAAAAAATTGATATTAGGCATAAATATATATAATTATTTTTAAATAAAAATGTATGATATTTTATAATGGGTAATCTAACTTATAGACGGTATAATTTTTTAAATCAGAATTTTACTACTAGCAATCTACAATTTCAAAGATTTGTGTGGTTTTAAAATAAATTTTTCAAATACAAAAATAGACTTCAACAACTTGAAAAACCCGAGCATTGATCATGCCAAAATTAAAACAATTTAAACTCAAGTGAATTAAATTAACTAGAATATCGTGAAGAAAAACTATTTCATTTATAAATTACACTATACTCTTATAATACTATATTAAAAATATATAATATTTATAAGAATTAAATTAATTTTACTATTTATAATATTTAATTTAAAGTTAGAATAATTTTATTGTTATTTTTAAATAAAATTGAGTTTTATTTTTCGATAATTTGAAATTTAAAAACTTTTAATTTAAAGAAATTGAAAATGTCAAAATTTTAGATTCCAACTTTTTATTCATAAATTAGAATTATACTATTTTATGGAAATTCTAACGTATTCCAAAATCTAAATAAAAAGTTAGTTAAATCTCATAAATTTCATATAAAGTATTATTTAAAAAAAAATACGAATTTAAATATTTTACTGGTGCCAATTACATATTGTTCACCTAATGTTAGGATAAAATGACGCAAATGTCCCACGTGGAGGGAGAAAGGCATCTACTGAAATACCGAATAATTCCGAATCCGAAGAATGTCTTAAACCCTTCGCACTTTTTTCAACCATCGAACCATCCATCACAAGATCTTCTCTGAAATGCACACGAGTTAATCACCATTATGCCGGGAAATGGATCTTTAAATACCTTACACATCGCGTCAATCCGCAGAGAACGGACGGCCGTGACGAAGTTAGGGCCCATAAAATGTGGACGGTTTAAGGTCACATCACGCGAAAGCGAAAGGTGAGCATCCGACGGAGATTAACCTCCTCGTATTTAGAGAAAATCGAACAGCATGGATTCGCTATGAGTGAAAATCTGCGCACCATTTAGCGACCCAACCGGCAACAACAATTGCCGAGCGGCCGACACAATTACATCTCGGGATACGGGATCGACGGTCCGGAGGGCATCCGATGTGACGAAGAAGCGCACGGGATAACTCTAAGCACGTTACACGGAAGCAATCATTCAACCAGCGCGATGCCAGGCTCGCCATATAGAAATCGCCAGATAGGATGTGATCGGACGGCTTAGAGGCATTGCTCGGATGTATGATGCGCATGAGTTAATAGGCCCGTGATATCCTCGCTGGTGTGGTAGTTGGGTGTGGGGACCAAGCAACAGGGCCAGTTTCGTCTCGATTGGAACACTGTGTTTCCCAGTTAAATCCCCGTGTCGCCAAGGTGGAGGGTTTGAGCGTGAAATTCCAATTCAACGGAGAGTTTTGGGGAGTTTTAAACCAGTCGTTCCTCTGTATTTCTTTGCTAGTTTGGCGGCCTTTTGGGTCCCGGTTTGACTGTGTCCACCTCCAGATTTGGTGCTGGAATTTTGTGTGCCTGTGGTTTTCCAGCCTTCTGGGCCATCTGGGTAGTTGCCATTTCGTCCGAACCTTCAATTCCACTTCTCTCATATGCTCAAGTGTCATGAATAGGCGTTTCTTGCAATCAAAAACCTTCAAGAGCCCTTTTCTCAGGCAATAGATCTGCGGCCCTCAACACCCTTTCAACACCCTTATTGCAGTTAATTTTTGTTGTTTTCTTTGGTTTGTGTACTGAGAAGTATGCCTGGATTGGTATCAACAGATGCAATGGAGGAAGAGCAGCAGCAGCAGCAGCCAAGAAGTCCGGGGAAAAACATCAAATCTGAGTCTGAGAACACCAAATCCCCCAGAAGCCCACTGAGTCCCAAGAGTCCGACAGGCATGAGCAAGTCTCCCAACAGTCCTCAACGGCAGAATTTAGTTGATAACAATGGCAATCGTGAGAATGGTGCTGGGAATGCGAATACTAGTATAGAAGAGCTCTATGAGAATATCTGTCAGATGAAAAGCTCAGGGGATCAATCCCCATCAAGGCCCAGTTCAACTGAGCAATCAGAGGTCGAGGATTTCAGGATTGAGTCGGAGCTGCAGCAGCTGGTTGGTGGAGAAAATCCATCGAAGCCATCTTCTTCGAAGCCTGTCAAGGAGGAGGAGGAGAAGCCCATCAAGGAAGGGGAGAAATCCATCAAGGACGGGAGAACTCCACGGAAGGACAATAAAATCGTCAGCAATGGAGCTGCCAGGTCTGCAGGTAAGGAAATCTCTTCTGAAAGCAAGAAAGTTAGTAGTTTGGATAAGAATAAGATTGTTCAGGACAGACCCAGTAGACCCGTTTCCTCAATCCAATCTAGAAAGCCAACCAAATTAGTAATAAGTTCAGATGTGCCCACCAAGGCCAGTCCTAGTCCTAGTAAGGTCAGCGGCAGAAATACCCCTAACACCCCTGCAAAGACCTCCTCAAAGCAGCAGCAGCAGCAATCCAAGAGCTCCTCGGACCAGAATTCTGAAAGAAATCCCAATCACAGGGAAGAGAATTCACCTGTGGTGACCCAAAAGAAACTCTTTGTAAGTCCTGACAAGCCCCCAAGGAAGTTGAGTCCGAGCCCGATGGCTAAAAGGAGGTTATCATCCCCTTCTGGTCTGAGTAAAGTCCAGAGTGAGGCCGATGAGATGTCAGAAGCAGGCCTAGATAACCCAGATCTTGGTCCATTCTTGCTCAAGCTTGCAAGGAACATGATAGCCTCTGGGGATAATCCTTACAAGGCCCTGGAATGCGCTGTGAGAGCGTCGAAATCATTCGAGAAGTGCGCGGATGGGAAGCCCAGCTTGGAATTGGTGATGAGTTTGCATATTCTGGCTGCAATTCACTGCAGTTTAGGTCAATATGAGCAGGCAATTCCTGTTCTGGAGAGGTCTATCGAAGTTCCTGTATTGGAGGAAGGGCCGGAGCATGCTCTTGCTACATTTGCAGGGCGCATGCAGCTGGGTGATACGTATGCCATGTTGGGTCAGCTTGAGAATTCCATAGAGTGCTATAAATCTGGTTTGGAAATTCAGAAACAAGTCCTGGGAGAAATGGATCCGAGAGTCGGAGAGACTTGTCGGTATCTGGCTGAAGCCCATGTTCAAGCGATGCAATTTGATGAGGCTGAGAAGCTCTGCCAACATGCTTTGGATATACACAAAGAACACAGCATCCCAGCTTCCCTTGAAGAAGCAGCTGATAGAAGGCTAATGGCATTGATTTGTGATGGAAAAGGAGATTATGAAGCGGCCCTGGAGCATTTGGTCTTAGCCAGTATGGCTATGATCTCGAATGGTCAAGAGTCAGAGGTGGCATCAATAGATTGCAGTATTGGTGACACATATCTCTCTTTGGGCAGATATGATGAAGCTGTTTTTGCTTATCAGAAATCCCTTACTGTGCTGAAATCTACGAAAGGTGAGAACCATCCCTCTGCTGCTGCAGTTTTTGTCCGTCTGGCAGACCTATACTACAAAACAGGGAAACTAAGGGAATCTAAAACTTACTGCGAGAATGCTCTCAGAATTTATAATAAGCCTGCTGCAGGGCATCCTCCTGAAGATATAGCTGGTGGATTGACAGAATTGTCTGCAATTTATGAAGCGATGAGTGAACCTGAACAAGCCCTTCGCCTTCTCCAAAAGGCTCTCAAGATTTTGGATGATGCTCCTGGTCAGCAGAGTGCAATAGCAGGCATTGAAGCACAGATGGGAGTGATTTATTATATTTTAGCAAAGTATGGTGAGTCGTATTCTTCATTCAAGAGTGCAGTGGGAAAGCTGAGGGCAAGTGGAGAGAGGAAATCTTCCTTCTTTGGAGTCGTCTTGAATCAAATGGGGCTGGCATGTGTCCAACGTTATGCCATAAATGAGGCTGCAGATTTATTTGAAGAAGCCAAGAGTATTTTGGAAGAAGTTTGTGGTCCTTATCATCCAGATACTCTTGCAGTATATAGCAATCTGGCCGGAACATATGATGCAATGGGCAGGTCAGTAGATGTAGTCTCTGTTTCAATTTTTTCTTTTGATGGACTCAATGGCTTTTCTATTTCCAAATTGATTTTTACATCCTTAGAGTCCTTACTGGATTCAATGGTCTTTGGTGCATATGAATATATATTTTTGGGTATTGAGTTTCTGACATGATAGTTCGATGGTTTCATTTTATGCTGAATTATTGGTTAACTATGGAATATGGTTTGCGCTGTGAAGTTTCTAGGAATCAGAACAAATCGTGTGATGCTCTACGTGCTTTGATATATCTTGAAAAACTAGTTGAGTTAAAGAAATTGTGTGTTCAGGATGCAAAAATTGTCTCCCTTGTTTGATATCCTTGCCTTAGCATGTTTTGGCAAGGGGCATATGCAGTGTTTTGAGCTGTTGGGACGTTGATTTATGTATCACTATTTTTGTTCTTTATATATAGACTGGTTGGTTATGTCTGTACCGTTTTGTGCTTCTCAAAATTTCCCAATAGTTGACTCTGCAGTCTGTTGATGTTATCTGGAATCAAATTACTATGTAAACATGTTCTCACTATTTATGAAGTTTGACTGATGATCTTTACACTTTTTCAGGCTTCTTTGATTTGATTGGTGAGTGCGGCTGCTTACTGAGTCAATAAGTTAGATGTGGTTCACAGAAAATTAATGGCCTCAACTGTAGTTATGTATATTGACTGAATTTTTTTGTGAAACTGATTTATGTATGTGTATTTGTTCTGTATATAGACTGGTTGATGAGACCGTACTGTTTTGTTCTTCTCAAATTTCGATTCCTAGCAATCGACTCTGAAATCTATGGACGTTATCTGGAATCAAATCACTATGTAAACATGCTCTCACTATTTATGAAGTTGAATTGATGATGTTTGCACCCTTTAGCCTTCTTTGATTTGATTGACGAGTGCATCTGCTTGCTGAATCACAAGTTAGATGTGGTTCACAAACAATTGGTGGTCTCTACTGAAGCTTATGTATATTGATTAGTTAAGTTTGAGTTCACATATTAAGCTTCTTTAGAGTTGTTTCATAAATACAAGTACAGCCTTTGTAGTTACAGATTTAATAATGTTTTCCTGATTGATTGAATAATGTTAGTCTGTTAAAGTGTTTTGTATGTGTGTATCAGATTGTGGGTCTTATGTAGCTTCTTTGAATTTGCTTTGCCACTGCTTATTCTTGTTTCTTATGGATTTATTGCTGTATTGTCTAAAAAAGAACAGTCTGGGTTTCTCTGATAAAGACTCAGAACTCGTCAAGCTTGTCCTGTATGAATCAATTGATAGGTGTTATCTATTGTTTCTGACTTCTCTGAAACCAGTTGGTCAATTGCATGCTTTTTCTGTTTCATTTTAGTCAATTTGGCAGTAGTTTAAGACTCTGTATATCTAATTTAACAAGTGATTATCCTTACTTCTTATATATACCTTAACCTTAATCTTTTAGAGTGTCGTGAAGTTTGAGCCAAATTGAAATTGTTTAACTAATTTAAGTTCCATATGCATCTCCAAGTGCTTATCTTTGTGGGATCTGGATAGATTGAATGTTGGTTTCTATGGTGGCTTTAATTTCTTTGAGATATATTTGTAACTGATTATTCATGTTCATCATCTGCAGGTTGGAGGATGCCATTGGGGTTTTGGAATATGTTGTTGGAATGAGAGAAGAGAAACTTGGCACAGCAAACCCGGATGTAGATGATGAAAAGAAAAGGCTGGCAGAACTCTTGAAGGAAGCTGGCAGAGCACGAAACAGGAAGGCCAAATCACTAGAAACTCTACTTCAATCAAATTCTATGAAGAAGAAAAAGGAGAAAGCAAAGTGATTAGAATGTGAATGTTGATAATTTCTCATAAGATTGTGGACCTAATTGGGGCTTGTTTAGAGCGGAACAGGTCAGTCTGCATAGGACAGGTCAATCTGCAATTATAAATCAAAATTCGTTCAACACAAGAAGAGTATGTTAGCAACATTAACTCTGTTAGATGTCTACTTGAGCTATATTGTCTACGTCTCAAAGGACTACGTCAAAGTGGAGTGCTGCAGGATACCAAGGAATCTTCTAAACAATGTTTGGACATGAATGGTGCTGATTTCCAAGCTTTCTGCATTGAAGTTGGGTGGGTCAGTGGTCCCTGTTCAGAGTTAGCATTTGATCACATGTTGCTAATCTTTGTTTTGTAAAATATGTAAAGGTCAGGAGATACAGATGATTTCTTTGAGTTGCTTGTGAAGTTGTGTGCTTTTCATCTTTCTGTCAGCAGTGGGAAACTTTTGAAGGGTATGAAGCACGAAACGTTTCAGGGCATGTTCCTGTTTTGCCCCCATCCTCTGTGAATTCAGTTGAAGTTCTTTAGGCTTAGATAAAATAATAATCTGGCACAGATTGATATGTGCTTGTTCCATGTCCTGGAGTCTCTGCATTCTTATCTAAGAGCCCTTAGCTCATATGCATCACTGGAATTCACAAAGTCTAGGCCCAAGTTAATAGTTATGGTTATTCCAACGAGCATGTGCGAAATTAAAAGCAACGACACATCACTGCCAATAATCTTCATCATAAAGTGACCTTATTTCTTTTCAGTTTCGTTGCCTTGGACAATCATTCAGATGGTAACAAGATTCATTTATCTTATGTTGTAATTGTTGGTATAGATTCATAAAACCTGTATCAGATACAGAGGATATTGTATTCGTGAGATTTTAATATTTATTTAATTGTTGTCTCGTGGTTTATTGCCATGTTTTTTGCAATGGCACACTTCACTCTTCATTTTAGTTTTAGTTAGAATCGGAGAATCTGGTCAGAAAGTTTAGTTTTAGTTAGAATCAGAGAATCTAGTCAGAAAGTTTAGTTTTATCCACGCTGTATCTAAACTAGAGCAGTATCTTTTTGAAAACCAGGTTGGATTGTTTCTTATCTGAAAGCTTCACATAAGGTTCCAGAAATATTTGATCTTGTATGAGCGATGAACTACAGGTAGTGAGGATTTTACTACCTAATGAAAGACGCCTTTTTTATGATTGTGTTTGTACATCTGTCATATAATTTTTATTATTATTTAAAACAAACTGAGCTGGGAAAGCTCAGGGTTCAAATGTAACTCCGTGCTTATTAACTTTTAAGCACCCATGTTTAATGTGGCTGGAAAAATTTGCACTGGCTGCTGATGAATTTCTGATCATCACAGTTCATTCACTTCCAATATTGCCCATAGCAATTCGATCCAATTTGTGCTTGAATATTGCTGACCAGCCAAGGCCTGAGATGCCTAAGGAACTCTGATTTACATACTATCATTGATTGTTTCTTTAGATGTAATAATAGTGTGTCCACTACGTCATGTAGTACATTTGACATCTAGAATTTCTACGAGTGTTAATAGCTGAGTTGCCTGGACTGGGGAAACATACAATATTTCAAAATGGAAATAAGGTTTACCAAATTTCAAAAAATAGAAATAGCAGTATATGTGTGTCTAATTGTTTTGTAGATGTATCTTTTTATTTTCTATTTTGTAACATTCATGGACCAATATTTGCAGTTATAATGAGCTTGCTGTCACTATTTTTGTTTACATGGATTTCTTGTCATGGAATTAAAAAGGCCAAAACTCAGTCTGGTTGCACAAATGCTTTGAAAATTTTCATATGCATGTTTAAATTTTGTATTCTGGTTCCATGACTTGAATGTCTGTCACTCAGTATTAACATCCTTGATTGTACCCCTTCTTCCTAATCAAGCTTTTCCTGCATGGTCGATATTCATTTCAGATTAAAGCCATTATACTGAAGACCAAGTGTGAGATTGTTATAACACATCAATCTGTCTAATACAAGAATGTATGAGCCCTAGCAGGAAAATTGGGACAAAATTAAGTCTTACAATGTTTATGAATTTAAAGCCTGCTGGCAATTGTTTCTTGATATCTCTTATATTATTTCCTCAAAATATCCGATTCCAGATACTACAAAGTCTTGTCAGTACATGAAACTATTTTTCTTCTGGTCATCGAATGGTTAAATCTAAATGTAGAAAATACCTAGTTAGCATAGTTCAGTAGAATAAAGGCATCTAAACACTTTAGCCAAAGATGCCAATGGAGCATTATTTCATTAGTGAAGTCGATAGATTGTTCAGCCGAGCAGCAAGGTTCCATTCTTGCTATGGTCTGCCCCACCTGCATGGCATGAGTTTTGAAGAGAGGTGGTGATATCCCTCAGAGAGTGATGAGCTACATTTATATTTGTTGTTGTTGTTTTTGTGGTTCAACATGTTTACCATGAACATGCATTATTTATGTTCTTGTTGGTTGGTTATACGGTTCAATTCTACTATGAAAATATACCATGTAAGAAAACCTCTAAAGTGTGTACTCACAAAAGGAATATCTCGCACAATTTCTACCAATTTTTGATTCAATGAAAAGTATATCTGCGCATGATTTTGCATGCCAGGGCTGAAGAGGGTGAAGCCACCAATGTGCGGGGAAAGGAACTCCAAGGGATCGAATTACAAAAACCATTATAAGTTAGTAGAAACTACATAGAAGTTGGGGTTGTTAAAGAAGCAACAACTGAACCATTCGAGACCTCTGCAGGATTTTTTTTACCTGTTAGAATACCTCAATAGGTGACATCAATTAGCTTAAAACACTGAAGTTCTAGCCTCTCCAAGGAACTGGGATGGCTATCAGGGCAAGTATTGATGAACAACGGGTCTACTGTTGTACAATTTTGTATTGAGGAAATAAAGATCTCTTTGTGCATTTATGGGCAAGAAGTTCGAGAACGGAAGTTCAGCAGATGCCAACCTGTGTTTTGGAAAAATGGTTTGTAGCGTAGAAAGCCGTAGTTCAAAATGGGGTTCATTTTGAGCTCGAGGTAAAAGGGTCGTGTGACTTTAAGGACGAATGATTTAAAATCTCATAACAAGAGGCTCTTGGTTTTTCTAGAATAGGAGATTCCGATGTTCCCTGATTATATTTACTTCCATATTCTTCCTTCGTTGTATTTCCTTGCCTTCTTGATGAATTCAGAGTCTGGGAGTTCCTTCACAATATTGTGTTGGTCTTTTGTATGGTTTTAAAGATTGATCCCTAAAGAAAATGTAGATAGATAAGAGAATCTGTTCAAATATGCAAGAGATAATCTTAGAGGATCATATAAATTCTGAAAGTTGATCCATGTAATCAGAAAACAGAGGCAAACAATGAATGGATACTGCTTTGATGTACAATTTGTTACATTACTGGTCATTTAAGAAAGAATTCTAGTTTGTAGGTTTCTGTGGAGTGGTTTTTGAGAAATTGAATTCGGAAAATCCAGAGTGTACTTCATTGTTATTGTTGACGTTTCGAGCCTATACCAAGAATCATAAGAAAGAATTATCAAACCTTCAACAACTACAATATTCTCTTGAAGAAGTTGACAGGAGATAGGATTTAATAGGTGAAACAGAAAGACCTATTGGACATGAGCAGTTTAGGTAGATGGTCCAACCTCCAATGAACCCCCTTATTGGAGATGTTGGAGCTGGAAGCAAGGTTAGGAAAACCACTTCCACTGACCAATTTGAGGATCAATCATGGTCCAACAAAAGATAGAATGGAGACAACAGAGTTAGGCCAAGGCAGTGACATTAAAGGGAAGCCATTGAAGGTAGGTTCCAGGACAAACTCATATTCTTTTCAATAGTTCAATTGTGGGAGCACTGAAGTAATGTTGAAGAGCATTTTAGAAAACATCCTTTAGGAGAAGTTATGGCTATGGGTGAAGTCGAGGAGTTCATTAACTTCATTTTGAGTACCTAAGAGTCACAGTTGGAAGCGATAGACTTCACCAGCGAAAAATAGAAGTTAAGAATAAGGCAGCAGTTATTATTGTCCACCAGGTTAGTATTCTGGTTCCAATGTATTGGAATCTACGAACACTTGATTTGAATGTGAAGGAATTACAAAAACATGGAAAGCCCATGCTAGTTGCTCTTACTAAACACGTAAACGACAACAGTAGATTGATGAAGATAAATCGCTAAGGGTTGAGTTTCTGCATCTCAATGTGTAACAACATATCATTGAAAACTGTCATAGTTCTGTGCTGGGAAAAAAGTACTGCAGAAGCATACCGAAATGATAATGGAGATTTGACAATTTCTAGGAGATGCAGATACAAGGAGTAAACTATGTTTTTGTAGTTGTTCATGTCCCTGCAATTCAGGTTAAGAGGACTCGTTTTTGGACTGTGAACCTCGAATGAATCTGAGTTTGATGATGACCAAGGACCAATTTTGTGCAAATATACGAGTATCTTCTCCCAAACTGTGAAGGACTTTCCCATCAGCGACCCAAGTTTGAGACATGATGACATGTATTGACAGTTGGTGTGGGTTTTCAAATGCATAACGATAACAACCACGAACCAAGAGTATGCAAAGAAACGAATGTTTTCTCCTACCAAACTGTGAAGGGCTTTGCCATTAGTAACCTATATTAGAGACAGCTTATTAACGCAATTTATTTAATATGTCAGGTTGGGTTCGCAATTGCAATAATAAAATTTCTACTTATTCTATAACGAAGTTGGTCTGGCTGATAGGGCTTGTGGTGAGATCCACCTATAACAAGCGATAGTTATAAGGCTGTTAACATTCCTACGTAAAATAAGAAAGGAACTTCAACTGTAAAGGAAAGGTTCTAGCTCGAGTGGGTTATTTGCTAGGCTGGAAAGCTAACTAAAAAAATATTCACCTACAAAAATGTCTTTAAAACTGTGGTTCAAAGGTTCTGTTATCTATGTTATAAATGAGTTAGCATGTCAAAGCACAAGATACATGTTTGTCGATACTATTTTAGCTCAACTATTCACTGTAAGGCCAATTCATTAAAGCTATAGGAGTGGGAGTGTGCCCTTAGTTTAATACTTACCTTGGACTTGTGTGAGCTCTTTCCATGTTTAACCCAGATTCTCAAGAATATCTACTTTGAGACATACAACTAAAATGTAAATAGACTCAATTTGTATTCAAATGGATTGTTGAGATTATAAAATTGTGGCTGTTGTTGTGTTTGAAATGAAACTATGAACTTGATAATGAGAAACAAAACCCATGGAACATGAGCAAGAATTAAGCTCAAGACTTAAGGTAATTGTAGATTTGCATTGACACTATGCTTATATATCAATACCATTTTTGTCCATGTCAAACCCTTAGCAATTTTTGACAAGAATTAAGCTCAAGACTTGAGGTAATTGTAGATTTGCATTGACACTATGCTTATATATCAATGCCATTTTTGTCGACGTCAAACCCTTAGCAATATTTGACAAAGAAAAATGTGTGCACCCAACTTTCTCCTCGTTTCATTGCACTAACTTAGCGTGAAACCAAGGCCTTCCCCTTGTGCTTAGATACTTAGCACGACCATTGCATACTTTTTAACACACCATTGACCCAACTCCGACACTTAACCCACATGGCACTAATTTAACATGCAATCTCAATGACAACTCATCAATGCACAATAATGATATCTTATTCCTTATAGGTTTTGGCACCACTAACCAATTAAGTAACCCACATTAAACAAGTCAATCATTTAAGTGATAAGTTTGGACCAAGTTAGTGTACACCCTAGTTCTCTGATTCCAAGGATTGAGGGAGAAATTATCCTTATTTATTGTACACAAGGTTGACCATTAGACATTGCTTCCATTAATACATTTGATCATATAGTTGTGCGCGTGCGTGTGTGTCTTATTCATTTGTGAAGGGTTCCACAATTTAGGCATTCAAATTGTATTCTTTGTGAGTTAGGGTAGAACTCATACAATGGTCTTGTTAGCACATAAATCCTCTCTCAAGAAAATGGAGTAACTTTGATGAATCTATAGTGGAAATTTTAGTGTGACATTTAGAACTTGCTTAGTAGTTTCACTGGTAGATTTTTCTCTCCATTTGAATTGATGCTTGCCAACCTCAAGGGGGTGTCTCTAGATTTGCATGTGCTACTTTCTGTATAGATCTAAAAAAAACACATTAAACAACACATAAAAGTTCTTTTGGCATGCGACCAAGTTGCCAAAATGGGTATAAAAATAATTTGTAAATAATGGTGGAGTTCCCTTCAATGTTGGCTTTAAATGATGAAAGAAAATTAGGAATAAAAGAACTTTAGATGGTAGATCTAATACCAAAATAAAGGCCTAAGAATTTCTAGAAAAACCATCAAAATACCAACAAACTCCAAGAGCTAGATAAGAGCATAACAAAGCTTTAGTTTGCATAAGCTAAAGGGATGATTGCATCAAAAAGATATATACATAATCAATATAATGATGTTTTTTGCACAAGAATGTGAAGCGAACAAAGTTTCTTCTTCAAATTAATTACTCTAGAAGACTTGGAATATAAAGATATCCATGATGATACAAATATTATATATTAAATGTGTGAATATGAATAAGAATAAGAATGAATGAATATAATGATTTACAATGAGAACGAGAGGCTTGCTTATATATCAGGCAAGTGTCTCTTCATGAAAAGTCATGTTTCATTTAGACACGCCTCTTCAACTTAATTACTAATTAACTAATAATTATTTATGCTTATTATCATTTACATTATTTATATATATTTTATTCGTTACATTGCCTCCTTCGTCAAAACATTTTGTCTTCAAAGCTTGTTGATGAAAACGCTTGATCTCTTTTCTGCTTTGAATGACTTTCTCTCTCGAAACAATCATCTTCGTCGATACAAGTCGATATGATCTTCTAAGGGACAAATAAAATTGTTACACTGCGAAGGGATCAAACCATCCTAGATTAATTTTTTTGTGTAGTATTTTGATCACTGGAATTTTGTAATGACTTTTCATCGTAGGACTGGATTGAGGTTACATCACTCTTTTTTAGAACATCAGTTTGTTGTTTCTGTTTTGAATGGTCCCGATACATAGCATGTTTGATTTGTTTATTCTCATGATTCGGATGTTGATATGGAACCTTTTTGGTTTCATTTTCCCTTATTAAGTGTGGAATTTTTTTGATCTACTTCAGGGGATGATGTTGCTGATTTCGTTACTAAACCTTCACTTGGGGTGTTTATCATCTGAAGTGCAACATCCAAGCGCGTTTTTTCTTCAACTTGCTTGTCTTCTCCCTGAGTTGTGACATTCATTGGATCAATGTCTGTTGTTTTGTCATCAACTTGAATCCCTACATTTGATGCTTTTTTTTCGACAAGTTGTTGTACCTTGTTTCCTAATGACTTCTTATCCTTCTTAAGTTTCTTAATTTGCGTCAATAAATTTTCGTTATGGTTTTTAAATCGATAAATTTCTTCATTTTTGACAACAATGATTTTGTCAATTTCACTTTGCATATTTTGTAATACTTTTTTTCCTTCTTGAGACATTACTTTTGAAATATCCGATATATCTTCTGGCGTTATTGAATTAGGTTTCAGTGTAACATCTTGGAGTGTTATTTTCTTATTCTTGTAAGAAAATGTTAATTTTTTTTCTTAGTATTAGAATAAAGGAATCTAGAGTTTTCATCCATGGTGATCCCAAAACAATGTCACTATCGTTAAAACATAAGGTTTTCAAGGTGAATTGTGAGGTAGAAGTATAATCTCCAATATTTAGGTGTAGATTGCTTATGTCATATTGTTTGTTTCATGTGTCAAAAATATTTGTTTTAACTATATTTGATTCAGGAATCACCAATTGGTTAGCACATTTAGGACTCATATAATTACCTGTTTCAGCAAGACTGATAGAAATTATGATATCTCTTCTTGCAAGCGATCCTTTGATTTTAAATAATGTATCAACACATTTACTAAAGGTTTCAGGGAACCTTTCATTACTTGTCTCCGTTTTTGCTTCTTAAATATTAAATACCTTTTTAAATCACCTTTTTAATAATATATATATATATAAATATATATATAATATATTTGTTTTGCTTATAATAATAATAATTTTTATTATAATAATGATAATAATAATAATAATAATATATCCCTTTTTTGTGATTTAAGAACATATCTCAGATTTTTTAATCGACTTGAATCTTATTTGGAACTTCCTTTTTATAACCTTGCATCTATGCTTATATGTTGTGTACTTTATGAGAATTTTTTTTAAAGAAAACTCCTCTATTATTAAATACTTCTTCACTTGGATTACTAACTGAACAAGAATTCTACTAAATGCCTCTTAAGGTATAGTGGTGGAACCCGATATTACAACTCAATTAGAGTTTGATTAGTTTATGACTACAAGAGAAATCCTATTATCTCAAGCGTCACAAGTTTTGTCAATAGTCATGACATAAAGGATTTAGTGGGTAACCTGATTCTCGGTTTAATCATCAGCATAACCTTGAAATTTATGTAACCCTTTTTCCTGTCGTGGCAATTGAGATGGTATCCTGGTTTATGATTACAGATACACTATTGTTGGAGCCGCAGAGATATTGACGGTTGTGGTTTCAAGCGGCTTGAGCGGGGTGTTTCGGTGTACATGGCTAGTAGGCGACAACAACAACGATGTGGCTCGAAAAGCGACGACCGTCTTGTTCAATCTCTGCTAACAGAAACCCTTGTTGACAGAGCATGGCTAGGTGGCAGCCAACTCTAGGAAGGGGTCGACTGTTGTACTTGCAACTGTGGTTTCCTCCTGTTCGATTGATGGCCAATGACGGTTTACTGCAGGTCAAAGCCCAGGGTGGCAGCTATGGCGGTCGTCGAACTTGTAGTGGACAACAGAAGAGGAAACTAAATGATGGCGGAATGGTGAAGAACGCTGGAAAATGTGATTCGTCAACGCGGTGTAGGGTTACAATATAGGGAATCGAGTGTATTAGATTGTCAGCGCGAGAGGGTTGCAGATTACAAATGGTAGATAAATGTGGTGTGGATGGCATAAAAACAACAGAATTTATTTATTTTTTATCGGATTCGTATGGACAAGGGAAAGTTGTTGTGATTGTGGTATAGACGTTGAGGGAAGATCGTGATTATATAATATTTTTTTTTTCTTTTTTAATTGGCTACTGTTTGAGAAACAAAGAAACTCCAAATTTGAGCGAAATGCTTAAATTATACAGCAACAACGTTGATGAAATCTTGATGGCCAAGGGCCTAGATCGAAGAGCGTGGCTCTACGCAATGCTGAAGATGCCAGAGGATCGACTGCTCTTATACCAAATGAAGCGAACAAAGTTCCTTCTTCAAATTAATTACTTCAGAAGACTTGGAATATAAAGATGTCCATGAGGATACAAATATTATATATTAAATGTGTGAATATGAATAAGAATAAGAATGAATGAATATAATGATTTACAATGAGAATTAGAGGCTTGCTTATATATCAGGGAAGTGCTTCTTCATGAAGAGTCATGTCTCATTTAGACATGCCTCTTCAACCTAATTATTAATTAATTAATAATTATTTATGCTTATTATCATTTACATTATTTTACATTATTTGTATATATTTTATTCGTTACAGAATGTAGAAGCTAGAAGAGAGAGAGAGAGACAAAATGAGAGAGAGTATGTTGTTGCTAAGAAGATCCAACCCTAAACCAATACCCACCCCCTCCTTTTATCAATATCTCCGAGGCACACGAGGGAGAGAATGAGGTCAAATTAGCCTTTTTAGGAAATCCATGTGCATTAGTAACGTGTTAAGTGAACTTGCCATCTGACTCTAGGTAAGTGAAGGTACACAATAGTCTCAATGGAGATGAACTCAATTGATGTGGAGAAAGAGTAAAGTGTCTAAGTGCTCGAGTTCCACTGAAGACGCTTTGAGTTGTCATGAGATAAAATACTTGACCATCCTTATTTTGACTGCAGATTTTTGGAACGGAGTCAAACAATAGACTTCACTCTTGTTTATTTGATTCTAAAATATTCTTGGACTTTGCAATCGAGTTAAGTTCAACAAAGTACCCTTCAGTGTAGTTTGAGAATAGAATCTATAAGCACTAATGTGCATTAGTTCCATTAGGAGTCATAGTTAGTTAAGTGGCAACAAACTAAAGAGACTTAAGTGCTTAAGTGAGGTGAAGTGGCCTTGAACTCAAGAAGATGTGAAGGTACACCTTGTTGACCGAGGAAGAGACTAGAGTACATAACTCATGTCTAGATTACATAACTCATGTGCTTGGTTGATTAAGTGAGAGAGGCCACGTGAAGTTCTCATACATGTGTCTTAGTTAACTCAATGCATGACTGATGGAGGATGACCATGAATAGTACTGCTAAGTGATAGTATCTACGAGTTGAGTGACCAGGAACGAGAGAGAGAGGGAGAGAGAATCCATGCACATCAGTTCTCTTGAGATGCATTTGAAGATGAGGTGGAAAAGTGCTTAGTTAATTGAAGATACTTTGAGTTGGAACTAAGGTGAATTGAGAGAAACCCATGTGTACTGGTGGAGTGAAGATAAACTGAGTGTAATTGAACACAAATTGATGTGTAAGTGTTCCTTACTCCAATCCATTGAGAAGGATGCCAAAGTTAACCGATGTAAGCCTCAATTTAACTCACTATGATGCCACATCACTTCCTTATCCATGCAAGCTACTTAGTTACCTCTAGTTAAACCCAAGTATGTGCTTTGATGACCAAGAACCTCCCCCAGTAAACTAAAATGCTTTTCACATTGCTCTTGACTCATCTATTCATTTAGATCCTGCCATTTGTTCGTCCCAAAAGTTATCATGTGTCATTACTTGAGATTGCCACATGTGAACCTTGCTATAAATACGCATGCCACAAACAATAGTTCCCCTAAAAATAGGAAAAATAGGCATCGCTAAACATAGAAATTCCTCACATGTCCACGAAATTATACGCATTGAACTAAATTTTCAATGAGAAGTTCAAAAATGCAATCAAAATTAACATGCAACCCTTGCTAAAAATAATTCTCTTACATATCGCCCAAAAATAGCTCATTGAAATTGCAAGGTTGCAAGGATCTCAAGTATCCCATCATTTCTAACATGCAAGTCTCCTAACCTTATCTCCTTAAATGTAAGATCATTGTCAAAATAATAACTCTCTATTTTTATGAGAAACTTATACAATATCCATCTATAAATTAAAATTATATGACCAAACCAATCATATATCCCAACTCTATAGAACCACACCTAACTGATACAAAGAAATTGTTTATAGAAATGTGCTTACCTTTAACCCTTTAAATTTACAAAATGAGAAAACTTGAAGTTAACAAGATCTACGTAATCACAAAAATAGCTCACAACTTTTAAAAACTCATCAATTCTAATATTTAGAATTATAAATGTTTGATAATATTAATTTATATTTTCTAATCTGAATGGTTTATTATCTATTAATTTATTCTATTATGTATTGATATATTTACACTTGAATTTCATCTATGTAGTCTGCTAATATTGTACCTATTAATATATTGGTTGATGGTAATATTTATTCTCCAAGTGCTTTTGCACTTGCGTCCTGCTATCACTAAGCTTTTATTGGTTTGAACATTTATTCACAACAAAAAAATTTGATTTTGATTGTTTCATGACAATGGTATGTCTTATTATAGTTAGTTTTGTTATTACATATATTTGAAATTGGAAATGTGGTGTTTATTTTCCTAATAAAATTTTGAAATATGTTATTTTTTCTTTCCATGTGATGATTATTTTCACAATAAAATTTTGAAATAGGTTATTTATTATTTTTATTTTTTTGAGATTGTTAAGATAAATGAAACATAGTTTTTTTTTAAGTTGAGGAGAGACCATTCTATTATATTACTTCGGATTGAAATCATTACATTTCCATGGTGGCTTCAACCCGCCCCGAAGGGAAACAGGGTCTGTTGGCGACCTTAAGTTCTTGACATCCATCCAAAAACCAAAAATCCTAATTCTTCTTGTCCATGCTAAATATGCTAAACAATCATAAAAGCTATTACATTTCCTCTTATGCATAGTAAAATCAAAATAAGTCCTGGAACTAGCTTTTAACTGTAACAAAAACTATCTTTTATCCTCAACAAAAACTGCATCACTCATACGCGTGTCCTCAGATGTTTCCCTCGGTTTTCTTCTGACCATCCTCTTCCTTTGAACCCATGTTACTCTTTTCAATTTGCTGCTGAATTTCATCTAGTTTCTTATCCTGCATCATCATGGTAATCTGAATGTTTTTTAGTTCTCTCCTCAGATTAGGAATTCCTTGAGATAATTCAGCCATTTCTATAGCCACTTGCTCCATGGCTTTAGCCAGCAGGCGTTTCATCACCCAATAAACATGCAAGGCATGTTTATACAATGTCATACGCCCTCTTGTGTTTCCTAGATCAGGTAGCAGGTATTCCCAATCCTCCATCTCTGAGCCTGATTGAGCCTGGGCTGCTTCTTCCTCCAGGTGTTGGATAATTCTCCTGATATCCTTATTTGTATTTTCACAGTAAGCTTGCTTAGCATACTGTATCCTTTTCTCCAAATATTTCTGGTATTTCCTGGCTGTAGATGCCTCCTGTTTCCGCACTGGTCGCCCTCTTCCTCTACCGCAACATCCTCGCCCCTTGCCTGTTCTTCCTCTCCCCTTGTAGCAACCTCCACGTCCCCGACCCTTCACGCCAGAGGTGCTACCAAAGTCGCCTTCATCCTCCTGCCCCGCATTTCGCCTTCCACCCTGCTGTCCTTCTTCAGGCGTTTCATCTTTTGCTATACCCTCATCTTTCTTGTCCTTCTTTCTTTGCTTCTTGGGTCCTTCCGGATCTGAGTCAAACATCTCCACGTCGTCTTCCGAATCCGACTGGACTGTTTGATACTGATTCTCCTCGACGCCATCCATAGGTTCCTTCCCTTTCCTCCCCGGGCTACATCGACCTCTAATCTCCTCTTCCGCCTTCGCTCTCATTCTTCTCCTGGTTTCCATTTGATTTCTTCCTTCACCGCTATCTATCTCCTCTCTTTGTCCTCTCTGCTCTCCTCTGTTTCTGTCTGATTCTTCTACCACCCTTCCCCTTATCATGCTCTCTGCAATATCATTTATCGCTTGCCGCACCTCGTTTTGCTTACCTTCCTTATTATCATTCTTCTGCGCCTGTTCCTCATTACCCTTCCCTCATTCCTGCCGCCACCTGCCACTCGCATGATAGCCCACCTCTCCTATCCTCCCTTCTGCACCATCGTACCTCCATTCGTTTTCATCCACCTTACCTCTATCACCTCCTTTCTTCATTACTACCTCGCCGTCCTTTCTCGGGATGATATCCCTTCTCCTACTCGTTTTGTTAATCGTCATCATTTCCCTTCCCACATTTGCCTTGTCATCGCTCCTACCCTGACCTGTTCTGATTGTTCGGTTCGCCGCCATTCTCACCCCGATCGGGGGATAAATGAAACATAGTTATTCTGTGTTGGTTTATGTTATTTGTTTTTGAGATGTTAAGATAAATGAAACTTGGTTATATATATATATATAAACAAAAATTTAAATTAGTTATGATTTAAATTAATATTACTGTAATAAGATTTTTCTATATAATTAGTATGATATTTATTTGTATTTTCATTATTATCTATAATATTAATATATTATATTTAAAAGAAAATATTTCAATGTCAACTATAAATAAAATATTTTAATATTTATTTTTAAGTAATATATTTTTATAGAGTAGTTTAAGGAGGCGACTTTTTTGTCTGGAAAATAATGGAAATTTCAACACGATTTTGACAAAATCCGGCTAAATTTTTTGGAAATCTTGGTTACAGCGATCAAGCTTCCGGATTTTGGGTGCCACAAGGGTTCTTGATGGTGCTGAATTCATTTCCACCATAAAAAAACGATTCAAACACTAGCACGAATGTATTTATTCAAAAAATTCTCGTCAGATTCCAGTGAGAAATTTGTCATCTAGACGAAATTGTCGCCTCATTAAACAATACCTACTTTTATACCAAACTAGACACTAAATTGGTATATGAATGTAAACTATTTTTATATCAAGCTAGACACCAAATTGGTGTATGAATGTTAAGGTCTATAGAGGTGTACATAATCTACCCCCTTTAGATTTGAACATATGATCTCGAAATAAAAATATTCTTATTCAATGATTAATAGGTGCTGTTTGCATTCTAGTATTAGAGAGATGTGTAATACCTTCTATGCTTAACATGGAGTTAACATGTGGCATTTAAAAAATATCGATAACCGACATAGATCCATCTTAACTTCAGATCTACCAAGCGCCGAGAGGGATCAAATCTCTTACAATGTAAATTTCATTAACTTCAGATCTACCAAGCGCCAAGAGAGATCAAATCTTTTAGGATGTAAATCTGATTTTGAGTGTGCCACACAGGTTAACATGCCTCTAGAAAATAAAACTCGGGTAGAAGGGGAATTAAACCTACGAGATACCACTCCAACCATTACCCTTTAATACTTAAAATATTCTATCACTTAAAAAATAACTTAAATTCCAACTTAAGATAAATTTAAAATTTAAATATATTTACACTTAATATATTCTATCACCTATTTTTTTTATAAGCTGATATAATTTTTTCTATTAATAGCAAAAGGGATTACATTGAGTACATATAGTTAACAACAAACCAACAAATTTCTATTAATAGAAAAAGGGATTACATTGAGTACATATAGTTAACAATGGACCAAAAGAATTAACCTGGGAGGTCATACCTCCAACTAGGTATGACATAAGTAAGCACCTTTTCTTACTGTAAACATATGTGAAAATATCTCTTTTGATATCAAACACCAAAGATGTTCATGGATTTTTCTTTTTTCCCCTTTATCATATGAACATCTACCCATCCTACAAATTTTCAATTACAATTGAGGATAATGCCATATCCTCGTTTTCCAGAGAAATCTCCATCACTACTGCCTCCTTAAAATGTGGGACATTCGTATCACTATTTGAATGATCGAATTCATGAGGTCATTTCTTCCCACTACTTGTAGCCACGATTAAGGCAGATAAATTTTCATTCTCCATAGCTGGAGGATTATTTTCCACTAAGGGCGAAGGTGTATCGATTATGGGTTGCATAGGATCTTGTGAGCTTGAAGAACCAGGAGATGTATTTTCTTGCTAAGTATATTGCTTCTTATTACTTGTCGCATTCTTGACGTTTGATGCTGCCTTCTGATCATGCTATCCACGGTTGGGTTTTCATGGCTCTGGGGATCCTAACACCCATTTAGGGAATGCACTCTGAAGATGCCTACGTTGTTGATAAGATATGCATATAAAAGTGTGTTTTCGTAGTCTAGAGGCAATGATGTTCCTTGCCCTCCCATTTATAGGATGGTTTTATCTGAGAGACCCGCACTTAAATCCAATTCAATGTAGATGCAAACAAAAGCGATGAACCCATTAGATAATCTCTCACTATCTATTTTGATGAAGCATCCAATAGCAGTTCTAATAGCTTCTAGGAAATCTAGCTGAATTCGCTAAAGGGGTAGGTTTGGAAGTCTTACCCAAACCGGAGTGGCCAAAATCTTTATGGAGAGTGGGTTGAACTCTAGAAACCATGGCTAAATTAAGAGTCTTGCATGACCCCAAAACTAGGGACCCTAGCCAAAAACCCTCCGTTGGTCTTCAAGATCCTTGAAGCTGACTACAAAATAACCTTTGGAACAAAATAACAGATATAAGTTATGTGTCCAATTCTGAAAAACCCAATCCTTGATGGCAGAGGTCGAAGGCCAGAATCCATTAAAATGACAAATGATTGCAACTAAACATAATAATGAATCTTTATCGTGGTGAAGAGTGGATTCATCTAGATCACTGGAGCTTCCAATGAATGTTCAAACACAAAGGCTTGGTCTGCAAGAGCCTTTGAGGGTTGGGAGCTAGAGTATGAATTTAAAGCTTCTTTAAATGAGAGGGGGTTTGAGGTAGAGGATTCCCCATTTCCTTTGACATCTCCTTGAAGATCGACAATGAGGGAAATAGAGGCATCCATCTTGATGCCATAATTCCTCAGAGTATTCTCCAAATTTAATTGCCTCCCCTCATAAAAGATTCTCGTACTCCCCTCTAGAATACCTGTCAGCTTATAAATTATGTCCGAAAGTGAAGATATAACTTCCCATTCATAGACCCCGAGGCACAAAGAATTTCTAGATAGGGTTTTAACAAATATTGAGAATTTTTAGACCTCCAAATTACCTGTACCATCCAACGACTGAATGACATGAGAAATTGGAGCCAAAGGAACCCTCTTGGGCTCATTTTGATCTTGAGGAAGGATATCATTGATGCTAGCGACACCTTGAGGAGTGACAGTGGCTTTGAAGGCTTCCATGACGCCGTCAACCACCGTTCTAACCATATTTTCTTGGGAATTGTTTGTGAAGTTGGGATCGTGCTCATCTATGGCGGTTGGGAAATCATCCCCCTCCTCCTTCTCTTCATGCCCGATAATTGGGAAGCCCTTGATAACCTAATGCATGCCTCCGCTCAAGGCAACCATACTTATGGCGAAGCAAGATCTCCCCCAACCTATGAACCTTGAGGCCACTAGAGCCACACAAGAGCTCGATGATGACGATGTAAGCATTGTAAAAAACGGTGCTAACCCTAGTGCTCATGTTGCCGACCAATCTAAAAAATAACATATTCTATCACCTATTAAAAAAAAAGGACCAAATTTTATAAAGAAAACAACATGAAATTTTAGGTGTTGAGTGTAACCATAAACATGAATGGCATTTCTATTGGGGACATGGGTCTTTTACTTGCAAATTTATTCCAACACCAAAACTCCAGAGGCTGAAGTTGGCGACGAAACTTGCTTTTATTGCTTGTATATCCTATTTATGGGCTTATGGGTAAACCCTCCAATAGTTGAACACAATATTTGAGGTATTGCAAATAAACATTGAAATTCAAAGTTTATATTAGATTTTGTTTAAATATATTTTTGTAACTTACTCTTATTTTTATATTTAATATTTGTAATATATATTAGTTTGTTGAAGGTAAGGATATAAGACTCTGTATTCAAAACATTAATGTTTTAGTGTAAATATTGATCTATTTGATAATATAAATGTTAAGTAAAATATATTTTTATATTTATTTTTGTGATATTTTAAATTTTATTTTTGTGTCATTTTATTGGTGGAAAATTTGAAGTTGTTAATATTAAATCGAATTGAAAATAGAAAAAAAAGAAAAGATGATTTAAAAATACTCAAAATTAAAGGAAAAAATGAGAAATGAAAAAAATAAATAAAAACTATTTGAAATTTTTTTTAACATTATAAAGCCATTATGAATATATAAATATTAGTAATATATAGAATAATAATAAATTTAAAAAAAATTATATTAACATACGTAAATGATATATATTTATTTTTATCTCTTATCAGTTACACAATATATTGTGTTATGATAGTGTCAATATCTAATTTACATGTGATAACTACTTATATGAACTTTCATAAGATTTAAAACTCCTTTTTCTTTTAGGATAAATGGTTCAATTATATTGTGTTATGATAGTGTCAATATCTAATTTACAATTGATAGTTATAAGAACTTTCATAAGCTTTAAAACTCCTTTTGCTTTTAGGATAAATGATTCAATCTTCCTTTATAGATTTTGTGAATAAATAGTGTTTTCTGATTTTAGTTATCTTCTAACAAATAACAATATTTGCTTGTGTGCTTAGTCATATTAAGTTTAATTATCCATTATATATTTTTCTAACCTCTCCCGCAAGGACTAAGCAACCACATAGAGTTTATTACATAAAAAAATTATATCATCTCTAATATAATTAATGTGTTCATTCTAACACAAAATAATATGTGATGAAGAGAGGCACAAAACCATATGTTCACTAAGGAGGCCAATGAATACTTCTAGTTTGCACATACCATAGTAAATTTGATATATGAAATAAAATTGTATTCGGTAATTCTTTTGATATTTTTTGGAAATTTTTAATAATGTATTTATAGAGCATTTTTAATTTCAAACTTTAGCCAAATACCAAAGTTGTTACACTCCATGGAAATATGTGGTAAATATTCCCATAAATTATAGGAAAGTAAATGTGTTGAAGGTGACATCTTTGAGGTTAATGAGACCATATTTGGTTAGTGTAGGAGGTGTCTGGTTATATTGCTCTTGTTAGGAGATTCATTTAAAGCAAAGTCCAAACATTGACACATATGTAAGGTTTATCACTTATGGAGTTACTATCATGCTTTCTCCTCACTATGTGTTACCTTCACTATCGACCTTAAACACTTTTGAGCATCAACAAAGTTCTACTGTGGGTCAATGTCATCAATATCTAACCATTGAAGGGAATGAGGGTGGTGGCATTGATGTAGTGACAAATATTAAGGATGCGAAGGAGGTTCTGAGTAATGCACATGATGTAAAGTTCACATGAAGAAAGGTCCAATGTATTTGAGCCCATAAGGAAAAGTTTTAGTTCAGGTTTGGGTAGGATTTTCCTGGACAAGATTATGTATTACATAGTGATAGCCTTTGATTCATAAACAAGGTACTTGTAGCCCACTCCATTCACCAATGTGGAATCAACCTTGTAGAATTAAATTTATGTTATTCATTCTTAGAATTATACAAAAATATCAGTCTACATAATGAATACAAGGCCTCTGCTCTTGATGTAGCCTACACTCAACAATCAACTAATAAAGTCAATAATAATAAAAACATGTAGTTGGTTTTTCTACTGTTGTCACTAGGATTAGATGTGCTTCTTTACTTCTAGGCCTGAGTTCTTTTGAGTTTAAAATTCTCTTTTTCAAGAAACAATTGAATCACACACACATACACACACACAACAACAACAATTTTGGAAAAACTCCCTCACAGATCTTTCAATCCCAATGACAATTCCTTCATTCTCCTTTTATTTTAGAAGAAGGCATATTTAGTTGGGTACAACCATGAAGTAAAAGGTTAAAAGGCATGATAGAATGCTAATCTTTTATTTTACAAAAACGTTTGTATCTTAATAGTGCTATATTTATATGCTTGTCCAATTTTCTAGGTATGTGCTAGCTTTGTCCAAAATTTTATTAACCCAATAATACACTTGTCATTAGTGCCTTGTTATGCTTCTTAACCTGCAAAGTAATACCGAACCAAGAATATGCGAAGAAAAAATACCCAAAACACAGAATATGCAAAGAAAATATACCCAGAACACAGAATAGTAATGATTTTATTACTCAGAGAGAAATGTTCACAGGCCTCTTCGAGGGGGCAACCTCCAATAGAGCAGAGCTCGATTACAAAACAAGACACGATACTCCTCGCAGGGAGTCTCTATCCTTTATATATGACTCATACAAGCAATACCATGGGCCAATACCGTGGGTTTTATTAATACCGTCTATCTAATACTACCGCCCATTTACCCTTAATCTACTAC
>APFE030032775.1:1158-64752 GCA_000404065.3 Pinus taeda | reverse complement strand
GTCGCTGACTGAGTGGGAGATCTCTGTTGGGTGGTGGATGGGTGTGCCAGGCGTGAGGAGAGTGGCTAGACTCACCCTCATGGTCATTATAGTGGTCCTCGAGAGTTGGCTACTTGCCCTTAACGAGTGCTTGCCGTACCATGCTAGATAGTTCGTCAAGCAAAGTTTTGAGCTTGGTCATATTTGTTTCCAGTTTGTCTAGTCTATCATTGGCCATTGCTTGAGCTCTAGTTGCTACCATACACCAACTTGCTGAAAAATTGGGACCGCAAAATTTTTTTTTGTGCGGAAATTGAATGGTACCACCGTGCTTAGCTCGTTGTCCTGATACTGATGGGCTAGATCACAAATAAGTTCTTCGGAAGATCTCAGACTTCTTTTTTTTTTTTTTGGAAAACTCCTAACGGAGTTTTACTCCTTCTTGATCAATACTGCAGTCGCCAAATCCTCAAAATGTCAATGCCGCCAAAAGTCCTGCGAAAATTATAGCTAGGCACAGGAACCCTTCACAATTACTCCGATCTGGTGGATCTAAGAGATCTGGATCGTGGATCACTGCTGCTGCTAATCTGATAGAGCTGCGGGACTGATGTCTACTGCTGCTGCACTCGCTGATCTAGAATAGATGATGTGTGATCCCCCGATAGAAAGGGAACTATGGTCTTGAGGAGTGTCGGGTGCTACAGATCGCAATATACATAAGGGTCTGACATTAGTACTCGGCCCAATGTTTCAGGGCTCTAACTAAGGAGGATCGACCGTACCCTTAGCCGTACAACCCGACTACCCTATCGTACGGGCGAGTAATCTCTCCGAGGGTTGTTCTCGGTGTATTGTAGCCACAAGACGGCTGAAGGTTTATCTATGGCGAGGCTTCAAGGTAGCTATGGGGATTCCTATATACCCAGAGGGTACGTGGAAGACAATCTGTGCGCGGTTCTGTCTAATGCGCTACTACTCGAAGGGGTACCCACAGGGGTTACAAGGGAGTCCAACAGACGTGACCACCTCTTGTATTTCTTGCGTGCATACCTCCCCAAATCCGCAGATTTATGCACTCAACGACAGATCCCGTGGTTTAAAGACGCCGGAACACGTCTCGAGCCAAAAAAAAATTGCTACAAAATGGAGATCCCACCGGCCCTGGAAAGTGCTCTGATACCACTTGTTATGCTTCTTAACCTGCAAATGATACCCAAATACAGAATATGCGAAGAAAAGAGACCGATAACATAGAATATGCGAAGAAAAGATATCCAGAACACAGAATAGCGAAGAATTTATTATTCAGAGAGAAATGTTCACTTGCCTCTTCGAGGGGGCAACCTCCAATAGAGCAGAGCTCAATTACAAAACAAGACACGATAATCCTCGCAGGGAGTCTCTATCCTTTATATATGACTCATACATGTAATACCACGGGCCAATACCGTGGGTTTTATTAATACCGTTTATCTAATACTACCGCCCATTTACCCTTTATCTAATACTACCACCCATTTGCAACTAACTGTGGTCCCGTCACTGGTTGCGGGTTAACCACTTACAAATATTAATATGGGCTTTATTGACTCTTGACTATGACGTGATCCCATGACATAAATAAGGGGGTTAGGGTGGGACCCTAACATGCCTAGCATGAAGAATTAGTGAGATAATCCAACATAAGAAATGCTAGTCCAAAAAAAAACACAATATGTTACTCTAATAGATAAAGATATCTATATAGACCAAAAATGTCACTCATGCTCTACTCAATGTGTATGCTCCTAGCATTGAAGAACTTATAACTCTATCACAATTCAAGCCAATAATGTTTATCATAATGCTACCATCTATATTTGCAGTGTTTATGTAACCAATAACTTAATGTAATGAACTAATATGTGTTCTTATCATTGAAATGTACATAAGGTTCAAATTAGTTTTCATTGGAATTATTATACAATTCACATTGCTTTCATAAGTTTGTTATGTTTTTATTTTAAATCCAATCCAGCTTATACTACATTAATTGAACATAAATGGGATGACACATAGGTATCACATACTTGGGATGATAATGAATTTAACTCCTACGAGTCAATCATTCACTAAAACATGATCAATATAATAATGAATTAAACGATATATATTAAATAGCTTGTCTTTGATTCCAAAATGCCAAAAAATTGGGAATGGAAAGAGTTAAGAGAAGATGACAACTCCATTACCCACAAGGCATAACCCACTACCCAATGATTTATCCAATTAATATGCAATCATTCAACCAATACTCACCATTCAAAACCTTCAACTTGTGTTGAACTAGGAAATATAATATAACGAACCCATGATACATAAACTTGTATAGCATGCACATGGTCCCCTCATAGTCTCCAACATTTTGTTGGTTATGACAATCATTTTTTGGAGGGAATACAACTTCAATATTTAAGAGATTGTAGGTGTTTTGGATCCCAATTCTTCAACATGCCTAAATTCCCTTAGACTTCATATTTAGAAATACAAAGTATCTAATTAATTGTAATAACTAATTTGTAATGGTTGTTATTCTACACATTCAACAATAATGGATGTAGGTGATTTCAAAGTTGTTGTCTTTCATGGAGTATTCATGGAAAACAAAATTTTGAGTACATATAATGTATTACAATGTAGTTTTTTCATCATAACCATCAATCCCATGACAATTTCATATTATTGTCCACTCATGTTTCTCCAAAGACTCAAAGTCACAAAGAAATCACCAATAACTTAGGCGCAACAATTAATATTAAGATTTTAAACACAAAAAATCACCAATAACTCAAGCATAATAATTAACATAGCTACTGAGAAAATTTTATCACGCAAAGACCATTTACTTTCTTTCATGGAAAAAATCCTCTGATAGTGTACATTCTTACCAACATTATGCCCTACAATGACATCACTTGAATGACCTCAATGACATCATAACACTTTCTTCCACCATAAAAATTTGGTGAATCCTATATTTGTATAGTTGTAGGTGACAATAATAGGCTATAGCCTTGAAGACCTCAAGATTTGGATGGTACAAGAATGAGGGATTGCCATCGATCTCATTGCACCAATATCTAATACATCTCTAATAAAGGAAATTTCATTTGAAATCTTGGTAAAAATTGGGATGGAGTTGTCTTGGTTAATGAGATAAACATATTATCCTCTTTGATGGTGATGCTAATTTACCGTGCTGTTATCACTCATTGGACAACTTTTGCTCCTTAGGTTGAAGATGTAGTGAGATCTCTATATCCTTAGGTTTCACATTCCACACTATTCTCTTAGTTTTGTGGTTCTTATGAAATTACAAATGAAGTTACCATCACTTTTCTTCCCATTGTTCACTCAAGTTGTCGTGTTCACTAGAAAAAGTTCTTGGCATTGCTATATGAGATACTTGTCTTCCTTCTTTTCTCCCCTTGTATTTGTATTCACTATTAGTTTGGGTAAGTCTTCTGGTGATTCCTTCACTGAAAGCAAGTTGGCTTGTCACATATAGCATGATTACCCTAGCAATATGTATCAACATGACCTTTCTTCACATATAATGAACATTTCTCTGTGTACCAATTTCTCACAACTTAATCACCTTTATTCTTATAACAATGACAAACAAGGGATTTCTTATTTTATGCAAGCCTTTGATATTCTTCTTCATTTTAGCTAATATGCTTGCTACTTCTTCTAAGTGTTTGTATGAGCTAAGTATTTTCACTCTCCTCGTTGTTGTTCTTATATGATATGTTGTACTTGTTTCTCGGAGGCAGTTCTTCACTGCGAAACTACATGGAGAAACAAACTTGACCAATCTTTAGGTTCAAGCCGACCCTCGAACTAGAGGGGTCTCCCTCAATATTACGAGGCTTTTAAATGTTGTTCATTGTCACTGGAAAATAGCCTATGAAGGACAATGACTAGATATAGGATTTGTTGTATAGGTGGTTGCTGATGAGTCACAAATCATTGGTTAACAAATAAAGCCCTCTCTTGCAGAGGCCTTATCAAAGTTCCAATGTTCAACTATGGCAGAAAAAACATATCTTGAAAGGTTTTGATAGAGGAATAGAAGATAAATTAGATAATGAATTATCCTCCCTAATACTTAATCATCTATGTTATCACTAAAAATGATCACATAGCCATTTCTAACTAGGTGAATCGAAATACACCATGTAGGATTAATTTTACCATAGTAAAATCACTTTGACTGTGGAAAATAATTAGTAAACGACTTTTATTAAATTATTTTCTTCTTTAAATAAAAAACCCCATGAGAATAATTAGATAAATCATTATTTATTTAATTTTCTCTAGGAATAATTATTAAATCATTGTTTAAATAATAATTCCTTGTCACATTTGATTAAATCCCCTAGGAATAATTAAATAAATCACTATTTATATATTATTCCTTATCTCAGTTATTGGAATAATTGTTCAATTACTATTTAATAATTATTTCAATTTCACACCATTCTTAATCCCCATGAAATAATTAATATATAATTTTATTTGTTAATTATTTAAAAAAAAGATATTTAATCATTTTAAATATCTTTTCTCTCTCCAAAAAATATAATAAAGTATTCCTAGCGGTTAGATCTTGGTTTGGTCAATATTATTTTATTATTCTCCATTTTTGAGATTAACTCAATACTTTGTTATAAATAGGAGGGTTTTCCATTCATTTTTGACCATGATCATAATCATCGTCACCATTATTGTCTTTTTTCTTTTGAGCTCCCATTTGAGTTCTCTGTATTTTTCCTGGGTTTTTCACATATTGAGAGAGAAGATTATTTTCTGAAGCATCAAAGAACCCATCCCACAGAGGGGGACTTACAGACCCTTTTGTAAATCTCCTTCACCCGATGTTTTTAATAAAGAATTTATTCAATTAAAGTCTTTCCATTTTGGTTATTGCATTAGATATCTTTACCGTTGCTTTCTATTCTGGATCGTCTATACTTTTTGTTGCAGGTTTTCCACTTTTATTGTAGATCTGAATCAAAAGTAGCCATCAACTTGTTGTTAGGATCACTTGTAACTTAGTGACTCAAGTGAATTATTTTTTTTACACCTTCCAAGAAATTTCACACTAATAATCTCTTATCACTCCTCCGGATCTCCAAGGCTAAGAAAGAGTCCAGTTGAGGTAACCATAGACCAATCTTTTGACTTGGCAGCTAGCCCTACCAAGCAGGAGAGGGCTCTCTCCAAAGGATCACCGCCAATAGGGCTGGAAATATTAGGGTTTTAGGCTAGATATGATATGCATAGGTTGTTTACTTTGATTTGGTGGGGTTGTTGGAAGAGGATTAGGTCAAAGAGATTAGGTCAGGGCAAATAAGGGTATGATTGTAGACATCTGACGGAGCAAGATAGGTAGGCACTCAAACAATTTAAGGTTATGAAGTGAGATGGATAAGATTGATGAGGTGTTAGAAAGAGCAAGTCAAGCATGTATTCTTTCTAAACTAAAGAAAATGGACAAACTATGGAGATTTCCCCAAAACAGAGCATGTAAGATGTATTCTGTTCATCAACTTGAAAATCAACATATCATAGAAGTGAATTGAAACATGGAAGTACAAAACATTCAAACATATGAAACATAAGAAGAAACTATGTCAAAATTCCATACCACATGTATTCCACCAAAATAACTACAACTCATTCATTAAATTCTGCCAAATACTGATTACACTAGTGTCTCTGATCAATAGTACACCATCCAACTGAGTCCAACCCTTCTATATGGTGAAGAAAGGGATTAAATAGACATGAAAACCACTTCCCCTCATCCTCAGGGGTCGAATAGATGAGTCGAGCAAGATATTACACAAAAATCTGAACTGATAGCTAAATTGTAGGATGGTCCAAGTGACTCATTCCTATCTTAAGTGAACTGATTCATTACACCTCATTTGCTTGATTTACCTAATGCATTTACCCTAGGTAATAGTAAAAAAATGACAATTACATCCAATTTAATCATTTACGTAGGTAAAATAATCATTTTCCAAGGTGAAAATCAAAACAGGAGAGAAACTTAGAAAATTGGAGAAGATTGTCAAACACGACCCTCTCTTTGTCAAATGCACCCTTTCTTTGTCAAACGTTCCCTCCAAGTTTAGGACTACTTTTGGGTGCCTTCCCAATGTCCAAATTTGCTCCAAGATGGCTTGTGAAAGCCCTTCAAGTCTACTTTCTAGGCATGTCTTCTGTTTTCCAATTGGAGCTCATTTTCTCTGTAAAAAACTCAATCTCGCAAGACTGCTAAACATGCAGCGCCCAAGCCAGAAATGAGGCAGAAAGGTGGTTTTTTGGCGGTCTTTGACCTTTTTGACTGACCTGTTTGTCTCCAAATGCCTAGAATATGCACAAAGTGCATGTCCTCATAACTTTGAATCCAATGATGTTGACCTTTTTCTCATTAGATTCCCCAAAAAAGAATGCAACACTCTAGGTGCTGTGCATTTGACCTTTTCACTATTCTAAAAATACCTCAAAAAACACAGTAATTCAGAACTTGCAAAAATTTTCTCAAAACTTTTCAAAATTGGTGGGATGATGGCTGATCATGTGTTTTAGGCATGAAGTGATGCCTTAGCAAGAATGTCTAGCCTCCTTTTATCCTCTTGCTTGGTCAAGGCTTCAATCTTCTCTTTTGCAACTTTGAATTTTGCCCTGGAAATCCTTTCTTTGTAGGCGTAATGTTTAGCCATCTTCTTTTGAATTTCAATATCCCTTTTGGCCTTGACTAGGAGTTTCTCAAGATTACCATTTACCCTCTCCAGCTAATACTCCCAGTTCTCATTCATCATTTTGGAAAATTGTTCATTGAGGGTGAGCTGATTAGCAAGTTCAGCCTCCTTTTGTCTTTCTAGTTCTAGAGCTCTTTTCAGACCTCTAGTCTTAGGTCTGATTTTTGGTTCTTGTTTAGGTTCAGGTTTACCATACTTGTCATAGGAATCATCAAGCAATGCCTTGGCTTTCATTTCTTCTCCTTTTGCCTTGATGAGCCGAATCTCCATGACATCATGCTTGGCTTGAAGTTGCTGGTTTTCTTGCTCATAATATGAAATAATAAATTTAGACCTCTCTAAGTTGGTATGGAGCTCCCTGATGTATGCATATTTTTCCTTGATGACTATGCTAATGTCCTCATTGTCATTATGTTCATCTAGGACAACAAGATCAAAATCCTGTTCTGTCTCATGGAGGTCCTCCTCCTCATGCTTGATCTATGCCTCTGCCATTTTTTCTTTGCCTTTCTGTACCTTCTTTGTTGATGAAGAAGGCAAGGCCCATCCCACAATCTGTGGGGCAAACACTTGCCTATGGTGTTGAGGGATTTTATCCCCTAGGGATTTTGGGTGGAACCCTAGCAGACTGAAAGTTGTCTAAACAAAGAAACATGCACACACACAGCCATTATGCTAGCAAAAGCTAAATCTAAGGTAAGAAGGACGTACCTCAGGTCCTACGTTCGGGTAGTTCCTCAAGGGTCCAAACCCTTCTTCACGTCCCTTTCGCTCCTTTGCCCTACAAAACCAACAATTCCAAAGAATGCAGCAGTATATGGACAAAGATTTATACAAAAATCATCTTTATGTTATACAAGAAAGGAGTTAGTTATGAACTTTTAGACATCCATTCATACATGAAATTCAAACATGAACATCATTAACATAAAGAAGAAGCATATCGGGAACCAAGACGTGTTTCTTTATTATAGACAAATAGAAAGTACAAAAAGAGTAATATCACCTGAGCAAACTTTGCAGGCTCAAAGCTCAGCCTCCTTCTGGATCCGTCCCGCCTCAAGCCTCTAGCATATCTCCTTCCAAGACTTACTCCAAGATGCCATAACTAAGGGATGAACATCAAATCACAAGGAAACAAGGGTTTCCTGTACAAAGGGGGAAGTGCAAAAGGCACAAGGGTCTTCAGACCTAATCAGGGGGAAATCTTAGTATAATAACCTTTCTCTATCTTCTATCCTCCCTTAGGCCTTCCCTTTGGTGTCTTTTGATACCAATTCCAAAGTAGTTTTTTAGTTAGGAATTGGTTGGGAACAGTTGAGGCCACGGGCACTAACAGGTGATCAGCAGGTAAAACCTGCGATCTCCGCCCGAAAATAAGGAGTTTTATATTTTTTTAAGCGTTTTAATACATATACGTGGGTTGGCTATATATGAACCCGCGTATATATGCGTTTAACTCAGGGCAATGTCACGTACAGGGAATAAAACACTGTTTTTTAGATTTGAGACCAGGTCTGGAAGGAGGGGTTGCCCTAGGCCATGAGTGCAGCATCACAAACCATAATAGTGAGATTTGGAGCTATAACAACAGTTGTTGGACATTTTTCTATATTTATTCACTATTGTGTTGGGTTGGGATTTATGCCATGCAGATAATATGTTGGTAATGAATTAATTGACCAAAGTGAGAGGCTTTGCTAGCAGGGGGCCCTAGATGCATTCCATCTTGAAAACAGTACAAGGGGTGTTAATTTTCAACCATTATCTCGATCCCTGGCTGATTTTGTTGTTTATACAACTCTTCTCCAACCACATCATCGCATTATGGTGTGTATGGTTATGAACTATGAACCTCCTTTGATAATATTATCATTCCTATTTGGGCATGTAACATGTGAAAAATTTCTTTGCAACGTTTCGGGTTTGGACTTACCACATGGAGGGAACCTGTCTCATGGATTCATGACAACAAAAAAGCGAGTATCTACTACATCAATTTAATTTGAATCAATGCCATATCGTCTAGATGAGTCCACAGGTGAGCTCACATTTCTAGACTAATAATAATTAGGAGGGAAACAGTTCCATGATTGACAAATATTGAACCAATATTTTGGGCAAGTGTTCAAAGTGTTAATAGTTGGGTTTGTTTTCTTGGGTTATAGGATTCATTTACTATGAGATGCCTGAGATGAATGCCACCCTTTTTAGGATCAAGTTTATCCTTGTTGGTGCTAGTGCATAACCCTGAGATATTGATTACCCTTGCATGAGGTAGGTATTGAAGCTCGGTATTTCTACAGATCGTATAATGGTAGTCCTTTCAAAAATTTCTCTTTCCTGCAACATTTATTCTAGCAAATTTTATTAATATGTTCTTATAGTATGTAATGTTGGATTTTTTATGATTTTTAGTCCTAAAAAGTTTGTGGTTTGGGAATATTTCCAACATTGTTGGGGCATACTTAATGATGGACATGGCACACATAACTGGTCTCATTATTGCTTCTCTAATGGCCATTCCATTTGATTTTTGTGATGTAGTAACAATTACAACACACAAGGTGAGTTGATGCTATTAATTTTCTCTGCACTTTACCCTTTCAATTAAAAATATGACTATATTAGATGGATATTATTTATATGTATCTTAATGCTATCTATATGTATCATTCCCCCCTTGTAGAAGAAAAAGAATCCCATTAATGTTCAAGAAACGACGAAGAACTAAAACAAATATGCCATTCCCATCATAGGAGTGATGATAGAGTTAAGAGGTGTGGATTTTCCTTTTGATTCTCTTACATGTTCTTTGATTCAGTTTCATGTTTTCATTTTTTTATGTTCCTTCTGTTTCTTATCACTACTAGATCAAAGCTTCGATGAAACTCATTATGTTCCTTGAATTTTTTGTCAATTGTTTCACTTTTTCTCCTTTCATTTTTATATTTTTGATATTTTTCATTCTGAAATATTTTTGGATTGGAGGGTTGTGATTTTTAGTCTTTACGAGGTCCTTGGGGAGGCATGATATTCTTCAGGAAGGAACCAGTATTGGGGGTCAACCTAGAGATAACCATAAACCCTGTAGTTTTTCCAGAGTTATAGGTCAATCTGAGTTCTCCTTCCTTTCTTCCATCATCCATATTGTTCTCCTACTCATTAATATCATAATATTGGATATATTGATGTTTTGTATAATTTCGTTTCTAAAAGATACATGAAATAATTTTTGGCTTTCTAGGGAGGACCACATAACCACACCATAGGAGGGTTGCTTATTTGTAACTGCAGAGTTCAATTCTTATCAAGTACAGGTGTAACACTCTCACATGTCTAAGCTTCTATAAAATTCATGCATGTGAATTATTTTTTGAATGGATTTTGTTTCTTATCAAAGGTAAAATAGTTTTAGTAAGTTGTAGCAAATTGTCGAGTCCTTGCAAATAGCCTAATGGATTTGGGTTACAATTTGGCATCTGGATGTAGTGAAAATCACCTAGTTCTAGTTGATTTGAGGCCTTTGATAAGTATCCTTTTTTCATATGCTGGAGTACACAACCTACTTGTATATTGATTTCTATTGGATTTAGTTGGTTAAATGTAACATGGTATATATTAATGGGCTTGGACAGGGAATTTATGGTGCAAGAGTAGAGGATGTTTTGGATGTTGCTTCTATCACACTGAACAAGAATTTTGTACCAGGTTACATGAATTTTTTAAGGGATTCATTGATTTTCCTTTCTCCATGGGATGATATAGCTTACTTTCATACCTTACATTTTCAGGTGATAAAAGTGTTATGGTTCTTGGTGGTATACGCATAGGGACTCTTGCATTAACCACCCGTGGGCTTCTTGAGGATGACTTTATTAAGGTTGCAGATTTTATCCATGAGGGGGTGTAGATAGCCATTAAGGCTAAGGGCTTTGTGAAAAGTACAAAATTAAAAGATTTTATAGAATTTATTAAGTCAGACAATTTCCAACTATGAAATAGCATTGTTGATCTCAAAAAGTAGGTTGAATCATTTTCTAGCCAAATTCCATTGTCTAGTGTTGGCACTGGAAATCTTAGTTAGAGATATGGCATGCTCACAAGCTCAGAAGTGTCCTTTATTAACTTTTAGGTTGGGCTTCAGTGACGATAACCAGGTTGGTAAGATTTGATTCCATGTGTATATTATAGTGATGAATGATGTTTTAAGCTGAATTTTGTCTGAATTTATGTGCTTTCCCAACATTGGCATTAACAGATTCTATTCCGATGTGTTGGATGTTGAGTTTGCCATTTTATTTATTGGAAATTATGTACGACTATATTTTTGTTCATCAAAATAATTTTGGGTTGAAAAATATAGATAACTTGTATGGAAGCTATTATAGCACTTATTTATGTGGTGTGATGATGGATATTTTATATAGCCTGGATAGAAATATTCCATACTTATCAAGGGCCCAGGTATTGGGCCAGTTACAAAGTTTCATAAAGTGTGTTCACTAAGATACTTCTACACATGCACGGATTCCATGTATACATGACACATTTGCAATCAATTGGGCTTCTAAGATTTTATTGTTACATTCATCATCTCACATAGGCTAGCAAGAATTGGTCCCATTTGTAGATTATAACAATGAACCATGTTGAGAACTGTATTTTGCTTGAATTTATGTGATTTCCCAGTGTAAGCATACAGATTCTGTTTTGGTGTGATGGAGGTTGAGTTTTCTATTTTATTTATTGGCAAAAAAATTCTACATAATTTGTATGGTACACCCTTTCAATCCTTCATTTTCCTGAGTAGTTATTTAGACTCTCTTCTATTGGTTAGGGCTAAGTAATAGGAACATCAGACATAAAGATTTAGGTAGGAATAAATAGAAAGAAAGTGATACTATTACATTTATTGTACACACCCTTTATAGAATGAATTTACCACCCTATCCATGGTTTATAGATAGAATTGACGTAGCTTGCGTAGGTATTTACACAAGTTTTGATTACTGAATTTACCACTTTACACACCCTTTCTGTGTTTCGTTTGACTAGCTGACTACTCTTACTGTTTTGAATTATATTAGTATTATTCATTATATTAGATTGATTGGGACTTACACTATTAGGAAACTACATCCTGAGTTTATTGAGTCTATAGAATCAAGCTCTCATTTAGTCTAGACAACAGAGGAATGCAAAGTATATAGAGAAAAATTTGAGAGCCAAAAACACAGAAAAAAATAAGTGGAGTATTTGATCTAATTACTATTGGATTCACTTATTCCAAATGAGTGTATAGATAATTTGTTATGGAGTTTTATGGGGTGAAGAAACAAGTGCAAGGATTGTTGGATTAAGGTTGTGAGACGTGATGTGATGTGCCTGAGAATTGTAAAATATACCATGACTGGATGGTATCTATTTTTCCAAAATTGCACAGGAATTGCAACTAGTCCCATACAGAATAAGAAGCCCCTCGTGGAGGCATGCTAGCACGAGAGATGAACATGTCACTTGGGGGAGTTGAACCCCAGTGTGCATGATAACAACACCCCTCTTTCACTGACCAGGTAAGACCCTATTGTCAACATTGTTTATATTTTGGTTTAATAGTCTTCTGGTCTTAATTCTCTTAACAAGAGATGGTATTATTCAATGGAATCATAGTATCTAAATGATTAACATGGGTTAAGTGTTGTTTCAAAATATTTGACTCTTGAATGCTCAAATTTTTGTGTGACCACCAAATTCAAGGCCTTTCAATCAACTGGATGTTCAAAGTAGTGCAAATTATAGTGAGTGCAGTCTCACATTGCTAGAGATTGTTTTCATTTGGAAGTGCTGAAAAGAATAATGTGAGTTTTCCAAACTGGGATTGTGAAACATATGGGTAACTGCTTCTATACCTTGGTGAACTTTCATTTGCATATACCTATATTCCAACTAATCTCTCCTTGAATTAGCAGGATGTAAAATCTTTTATGGATGGTGGACATGATGTATTGGGATGTTTTCGTTAACTCAGGTTCTAAACATCATGATTGAGTGTTAGGTAAAAACTTGGCATGTTTTGAATTAGTAATCATTTCTTTGTCAATGCAAAATTTTCATCTGCATATACATCCTAGCTAGGCTCTCTAAAAAATGGCAGAATATTAAACTTTTGTTGTTGTGTCATGGATGGCATAAAGTAATATGATTTAATTAGCTCAATTTTTCATTAGTTCAGGTGTCGAAGATTAGGATTGAAATTCGTCTATAACCATGGTGGTTTATCAAATAGAAATGGTGTTTTGATAAGAAACCTTCATCTGCATGTACATTCCAACTCGGCTCTTTCAGAAATGGTAGAATGTACTTTTGTGTTTTGAGTATTATTGGTTGAATAAGGTAACATTATTTAGGCAAATTAGTTATTGCAAAGCAACCATGATTTTCTTGTGTCTAGTCATCATCTAACATTATTGTGCTTGTTTTTTTTGGTGCAGGCTGCAAAATTGAGAGTTTTTTGCTTTTGATAAGCTACTTTGACTTTTCAATGGGAATTTGTGTCTGATAATGTGGTGATTGTGCATGCTTTGTTTTAATTCCTACACAGTTGTTGTGATATGTCATTCATCAAAAGATAACATTTTTTTCAATCTGGATTATTTTTCATTACTCCACTGCCAAAACATAGAAGTCCCTGTTGGGATATTCATGTATTTGATTCTTGGGATTTTATGTTGGCAGTTTCTCTGTTGTTCACTGTAATACATTTGAAATTAAACATGAGGTGTTGTTTGTGGGGTAATAATACATTTGAAATTAAACATGAGGTGTTTTTTGTGGGGTAATACATTATTCTTAAGCAACAACTCTTGTTGGTCAATGTTTTGAATCTTTTTGTAT
Organism: Pinus taeda; assembly: GCA_000404065.3. Taxonomy (NCBI): domain Eukaryota; kingdom Viridiplantae; phylum Streptophyta; class Pinopsida; order Pinales; family Pinaceae; genus Pinus; species Pinus taeda. Next base: position 51,058 of record APFE030032775.1, on the reverse strand, counting down.
TTGACGTCATGATCCCTAGTTATTCCTGTTGTAATGGAGATCATTCTCGCAAGAATTATTGCATGCTTAATATATTGTCTTAATACAGTGACCTAATTATGTTTTTTTATTGTTGCAACTCCATTGATATTATTGTCAAGTTCTCATTGGTTATATTCAATTGTAATCAATGCCTCATGAGTTTGTGATTCTGGAGCAGGTGATAAACTAGGGGAGGGAAGCCAATACTTAAAGACACATCAAATCCTTAGACATTAAGAACCATCAAATGTTTAGTCCAACAAGGTTCAATTTTGATGTACATATTACCTATCACATCTGACAGAGAGGTTAATTTCTAGAGAATGTCTACAGCAAATGATGTTCCAATATGCATAACCTCAAATCCGTAGAGAGCCCAATGTTTCTTTTCCCTTGTGCATTTGGTCAGACATGAATAAGTAATGCTTATCTTTCAATGCTTTCCATGACCCACCCCTAAGTTTGCAATCTATAATTGAAAATGACCATTAATCAAATCAATCTGTCAGGGCCATTAAACATTTTAGAAGCACCAACATTGGCTAGGAGCAACTAAGAGCCCCTAGATCATAATCAAATCAATCCTAGACATAGATATCATCATTCGGCATATGAAATCCTTGCTTATGACCATTCACCACTCAACTTTCTAATGGAATGTTATACATTTAATCTATAAGTCATGGAAGCGCCATTGCGGCAACTCAGTTTACAATACTGCTCTCTAGATCACTGTCATAATTTCATACAATGTATCATTATTCTTGGGACTCATCAATCAAGATTTCTAGTGGAGCATTATAAATCTGAACCATCATTAATGGAAGCACCATTTCTTCAACTCAGTTTACAATATTTCTCTATAGGTCACTACAAACATTTCTCTCACCATGAATCTTTAGTTAGGGATCAACACTATTTCATAAACTCTCTCCTTTTAAAGTTTTGTTTCTTGTCACCTATGTTTGCCTTAAAGTTTTTCATTTCCTTGTTGCTATAGACTGCATTAACCTCTATTATTCTACAATATTTGTTCATTTAATGTTTTTGTTTTTTTGTCATGGATGAGGAAATAATGTTGCTCTTGTGAGGGTAAGAATGCAAGTGGCAAGGGTTGATCATCTACAACACTTTGCCTCAAATGAGGAGTTAAATCAGGTAGGTTTTTAAGAGCATAATGATATAAAAGTCGAAGAGCATATGATGTAGATGTTGAAGGTGGTGCTTCTGCATGAATTATAGTGCAAGGTGAAATTTTAACCAAGAATATTAGTGTTAACAGAGGCCGAACTAAAGAGGATATGATGAAGGCAATTGATGATGTTGACTTCAATGGATGCTTAATAAGAGTTGTGGTGAGAAAATATGGAACTCACCAGAATCAATACACTATTGGCTAAATACCTCATGCAAGGAAGAAGAAAAAGGGGCCGTTATAGTGTTAATTGAACAAAAGGAGGAAATAGTTGATTGGTGTAAGGAGATACTTGAAATTGGCCATGACCTAGAGTTGATACAACTTAAGGCTAATGTCGCTCCACTTTGAGTCCATTCAAAGATGGATTTTGGGGAAATCAGGGTGTGCAAGAGTTAAGAAAATATATCAAGAGCTGGCATTATGAACAATATAAATCCTAAATAGAGACAAAGCTATGTATTTACACCCTACAATTCTAACCAAGTTCTATTAGTAACACTCCATCCAAGACATACAAATATCATTCATACAGTTTACAAAATTTATATGCAATTGTGATGAGTTTCCTTTCCAAGTTGGAAGGAATTGTTGCATGTGGATAAATGCCAAGAGAATGAGTGAAAATGTGCCAGAGTGTTTCCTAACAACAACGTGGATAACTATATTTTTCTATGCAATTATAATTGGTCTATCAATCTCTAGGCTATATTTGTTTTAGGGAAATAAAAATATGAAGAACCATGTCAAGAATTGTGAGCAAGGAATATTTGTGGCTACACATCCTAATGCATGGATGACTAAATAATTGTTTATGATTTGGCTATACCATTTTGTCACTTTTTACCTTGAGGCGTCTATCTTACAAACATATACTTTTTAATTTTTTATGGCCATCACAACAACATAGTTTTACAAACCATAGAGGCAAACATGATAGGCATACATAGTGTTGGCATTGCTTAGACATTAGTCATAAGTTGCAACCCCTTGAAGTGTGTTTGTACCTTTTAAGAATTATTTAAGGTTTGAGAGAATAAATTGGATGGAAAAGAACCCATGGAGAGAGGTAAAAAGGTTTGAAATAGTTGAAATTGTTATCATATCTATTGAAAGGACCTTGACACCCTCTAATATTAATGTGGAATATAGGTGCAATGGACTTTGGCTAGTAAATTATGATGCTCTTACCAATGATGAGGCTTGTAGCCAAGTTTTTGAAATACCTAGTGATAAAGATGAAAAAGTTGTTATAAACATGTTGAGTCTACCTCAAGGATATTATCATCTATTAGGTGATGATGATGAACATGGCAATGCTACTTAAGAATATGATGGAGCAATTCAAGAAAAAATAGTAGTTCTTGATCACAAAAACCAAATACAAATTTGACAAATGCTAATCAAAATGAAATTGTTGAAATGAATATGATTGAAGGTGGTCGAGTGATGGGAAGAATTAATGAGAAATTTTCATTGCCAAGCCAAGTGACCCTACATGAGTGATTAGTGGAAGCCATGATGAATATGAATTGAAATGATCTTTACCAAGACTAATGAAGAAATCCTTAACATGCCTTCATTCATGCTGGGCCATAAGGTGTTCAGATGGTGGGGACCAGAGTTACATAAATCTTTTATTGTTTGTCTATTAAACTCCATCATTCAAGGTAGGAACCATTTGTTGGTTGGGTAAGATACAACTATTCAGGTAAGAGAAAGGAAGGCTGGTAAGTAAGGGAGCCTTGTTTCATTTTCCTACTTGCATAAAGCCTTCTTGAAGGAGAGGGACTTTAACACAATGACTCAAAATAGAAGATTGCATCGTAAGACCACAGGTAAGGTTCGTAGGTATGGGATTCCTTTGATTCAACAACTTCATGACATGGTAGAATGACTTTCATAACTTATATATTTCTTGAATAACGGAGTGTAATGACCAAATTTCATATGGAAGGATGAACTACCTGAAGGTTGATGGCTTAAAACCTACACAGAGAGTGAATGAAAGTGTTTATAAATTGCCCCTCCAAATATAACAACTTCTCCTTACAATGAAACTGCAAATTTGTAGAAGAAATTCCTTTGTCACAATTAGGCTGGCATTTGAGAAACTGGTTTGATATGGAATCAACAAGGTAGTTATGGAAACACTCAAGGAAAGAGAAGTTGGGAGAAAACTAAAACAAAATTTGTGCAAACATTAATCTCTCATAGCTTGACAAAAGTGGCAGAGAAAAGATTAATCTCTCCTACCTTGACAGAACTGGCAGTCAAGATCAACGCATACAAGAACTTTGTGGTGGAATATTATCAAAACTAATAGAAGGATATGCAAGAGTGTACAGTAAGAACCTTAACAAGAACACCCACTGAAACTTGCAACATTGTTTGTAGGAAGAGAAAATTATGTTTCTTTTTTCCAAACATGTATGTTAGTATATTACAGTTTAATGAATATGTTTTCCTATTATCACATATGGTTTCATACTTTAACAAAACATTCACCAAGACTTCACAATGTTTTATTATTAAGTGAAAGATTTGCCAAATTCTTACAAGATTTTATATTTAGTGAAAGATTTGCCATGATTTTACAAGATAATATAATCTAGTGAGAGATTCGCCAAAAAAATTATATATACATATTATATTATTGATAAATCACCTCCATTTTCCTATGTATCATGGGGATTCACCCATTTATTATACATATAAATTTAGGGTGGTTCTTAAAATTTTCCTTGAAGTTTACTGTAACTACACAATAAAAATTAATAATAATAAAATAACGTATAATTTTTATTTTAACATAGGGTTATTTTTCTTTTTATTTCATTTTATTTTTACCAAGTTAAATGTTTACAAGACATTACATTACATTACAACATTTCTACGATACTAGGCTGGTTAGCGCCTCTCAACTGAAGCGAGGTTGGCATAAGGACACCTAGTCTAGCTCAACCATTGGGGGATAAAGAAGGATATCATCTTGGAGAATAAGGATAATATTAAAAATACTATTACTTTCAAATTTAAGGATAACTTGTGGGATGATAAGGATCTATAGGAAAAAAGGAAGCTAAGGTATTATAAGGAGGTGATCAACATCACTCTTGCTAACCAAAACTATCTTTCTATCTTGACTAGTGTTAAGAAGAAAATGAACATTGTGAAGATAAAAACTAGTTCTCATGAGCTTCGAAGTGAAATTGGACATCGGTATATTCCTAAAACAGCTTGGGATGAAAGAATCTGTCACCTTTGTGATACTAAGTGGGTTGAAGATGAAAAACACTTTCTCTTGGATTGCTCGACTTTTAGTCACATTTGTTCTCATTTTCAAAACATTTGCCCCACTACCAACTTTCTTGACTTGTTAAGCTAACAAAACTAAGAATACTTATTTCTCTTTTTTATCATAAAATAAACATATTAAAGAGTTGTAATTAATCTTTTACTTTTTTAAAATTTAATAAACCACATTAGTTTTAGTGGACATTAATCATCATTAATATTATATTTATTTATTTTGATATGTTATCTATATATAAAATTTTGTTTTGAATAAGTTACTAAAAAAAATCAATCTTTTATTTAATAATTTTTACATTTTGTTAAATAAAATTCATGGATAATTAGATTAAATATGTTTCCTTCAGTGCAGGAATTTAGTCATGAGTTCTTGATCCAAAACAAATGTCATGATTAACAAGCTAAATTGTCAAGGGGGAAAATGTAAAAATCATTTTTTAACAAAAGTGAAGTCCATTCAAAATTTTATATTTTTCCCAAAATGCGATATTTCAGTTTGACTCCAATCTTTACAAAAAAAAATATCAAGGCATAAACCAAAATCCATTAAGCAACCCTCACTTGTATTGTTTTAATATATATATATATATATATATATATAAATATATAAATATGATAAATTCATAATTTTTAAACAAAATTTTAAAGCCTGAAAAAATCAATGGATTATTCAAATTCGGAATTCTCAGTTTGTTTTCATTATTTAACATGTATTATTTCAAGACATGAATTAAGCTTTGAAGTATTTAGTCTTTAGTTTAATTAATTTAATCACCAAACGCTCAATTAACTCATTTGTGTTATGAAATGGAATTTTTGACTAAAGTGTTGATAGCCCACTCTTATGCAAAGTGAGATCTAAAAACTTTAGTAGAGAAAAACATACCAACAATGTTGAGAGATTAGAAATCAGACAAACTCAGAAAGCATTAGCCATTATGAATGTGGGGAGAATGCAACCAAAAATACAAATTTTAATTATGCAACTAAAATCATTATGGTTAATTAATATGCTCTGAATGATTCCACTTCAAGGCAAAATATGTATGTAATTCCCATCGCGTTACTAGGTTCTTATTCTAAGAAAGATAATAATAAAAAAATTAATAATATGAAGCATGTGAAATTAGGAAAGGAAGACCATTAAATTAGCTCTTCAAACCAAGCAAAACAAAATTAAATATAAGGAAAGTGAAGTAATCTCAAAATTTTATTGACGGGACCCTTAATTTTTGATGGAGATTAATGGGATTTGTTGAGGCTCAACAAAATTGTAAAACAGATACAAAAGAAAACATATATTAAAACTCATTGAATGGCTATTAGGTCATCAATCTAGAGGGTTATTCTATTCCAAACAAGGGAGATTATAATTGGACCTCTTCCTTGGGACTAACTCTTTTGTTGATACTTGGGCATTCAATCCCATCAACGCATGGTGGTCAATAGGATATGTAAAATTATGGGAGTCATAACTTCCTTAGATGAACTTGCAGTAAGGTGATATTTGTGTTGTTGGAAACCTCTCAATTTGTAAAATAACATCAAGAAGCTATTAAAAAAATCAACAAATTTTTAACCCTAAAATATGTCATTTGATGCCTCAAACATGTTTTAAAAAATTTTGGACTATGAATCAACAAAGCAAGACCTACCCCTAAAATATGGGACCTACAAGATAATAGCTCCTACTTTTCCACCTATAAAGTACCAAAACAAATGTCTAATTATATATAGTGATCCATTTTGAACCATTGTGTCAAGTAAACTAAGGCTTTCGATGTGACCCAAAGGATGCAATCAATATAACCAAAAAGATTTCTACTAGGAGGTCCAAAAAAGTTAGATGAATAGAGAATATGAATTTCCAACTATAAACCAAGGTTCACTGAAGTATCATAGGAGACCAAGGAATTTTTTCTTCCTCTTAAAAGGTAAGATAAGTACAAAATTTTTTGTAATCATGGTATGTTTGGAGCTTAGTTCTCATCCCTCCTTATGCATTGCTTAGGTGTTAAATTATCTTCTTGGGGTAATAATTACATGATTGGTAAGTCCAAATTATAGTTCAATTTAGGGGTTTTTATTCCTTTCCCATATGTTTGTTCCTTCAAAGCAATGAGTAGCATTAATGTCATTTTGAAATCCTCAATATAAAAATAAATAAATATTGCTGAGATACAAACATAGTTTCCATGTATAATATGTGGATCGATGGGTGTACATGAGATAATTTAACAAAAAGAACCCGTTATATATTAGCAGTCATCCATGTACTCATAGTAACATTGCAAAGTTCATAAATTCATAGTCTAAATGTTCTATAATTTGACTCTTTTCTAGCATAATTTCTAGATAATTTTGTCCAAAATCCAACAAGGAGTTGATGGAATTATAGGTTTGAGAAATGAAGTCTACACAATTCAAGTGCCCCAAGGGCTCTTTAGGATGATGAATCTATTTATGCATTCATAAGTGCAACTTAAATAACAAAATTGACAATCTCACTGAAAATTGTATCATTGAATTCCAATAGATAAACAAAAACAAAATGTAGAATAGTTAGACTATGTCGTTCATAAATATATCCAGATGTTCATTGAGTTTGATGATAGATCCAATAACAAAGAGGTTTTTTATGAATGGGAAGGTGTCAAGATGTGTTGTTGTGTATGTAATATGTAGCCTGTCTCTTGACGATGAGTTGTTAATAACTATAACTTCCATAAACCTCCTTTTACTTGACAAAGGGGACTCACATTAGGATTACCTTTAGATGTCTTATTGGGGCATTTAAAAAAAGAATTAATTGATATTGTATTTATAATATCTTTTATATAAATGAATTTCTACATGTGATTTGATGGACATAAACTTGAAACTTATGGTCATGCATGTAATAAATATTTCTTTAAATGATGTATATATGTGATATTAACTGCTACATTCAATTATATTAAATTTTGACTATAAGTAATTAGCTTATTATTGTGTTTATCTAATACTAGATATTTAAATGAAAATGAGGCCTTATTTGTACTCCTCCAAAATATCACAACGAGACAAGGATGATAGAAGAAAGGAAGCATACATGGTTGCCACAAGACCTTATTGCATTCCCACTTTCTCTTGGGTCTCCCATTGAAAATGTGTGCATTACAAGATACAAATTCCATGGATGTGATTTTGTTCAATGCATTTGAGTAAGACAAGTTTTAGTGATGATGATCATCTCATCAATACCTTTTTCGAAAATTTCAAAAATGTCACCACCATGTATCCTTTTGCATATGGATCAAATTGTACCTCTCACAACCCTAGGGGCTCCACACAATTACAAGGTGCTTCGTTGGGTGCACCATGACACCTTGAGTGTGTGGCACCAATGTGTTTCACAACTGCCTAGTGTAGTACAGTGTTACTTCGCCTAAACTATGCCTCACGATAAGATTACTTATATAATCTCTATATATGGGTTACTTACTAGAATATCATAACCCTTTAGTATTTTGCAAGTAGATCTTATTATCACACTACTTTAGTTATTATTCATTCATGAGCCACATATGTAAATAAACCACATCGACAATATCGCAAATACACAATTTGTATGAAACAACCCCCTAGCCTTCTTTTATTAATCAATGAAAATATTCTTTACATGAGGTTTTGAGATAATGGCTCGGCCCTTAATACAATAAACAAGCTACAAAACCTTACTTTCCCAAAAAACCCTACCACTTAGTCCAATTAACCCGACGGTTCATCTTCACCCTCCTCATGGTACCCTTTGATCTTCTACCTTAGATTTCTTAGTTCATCTACCCTAGGACACAAGCCCTTGCACCTTTCGTTTCATCTCTACTCGACCCATATTTTTCTTTACTCACTTGGCTACTCTTTTATGCAACTTTGCACACCTCTTTGACTTGCATCCTTGTGTGGTTCATCATTTCTCCATTGATTTCATTATAATCCTCTTGACTTGACTCACGTCTACTTATTTGACTCCACACTCTTATTGTGTGGAGTCACAACCCTTCCCACTTGGTTGGGTCAGCTCTACTATCAAAACGTTTACGTGTTCCTTCAGTTTAGGTTGACTTCAACTTTCTCATCTCGTCCCATCAATTTTCCCTCATACTATTCTCTCACACCCCACTCAGTCTAATCCACTTCATTCAAGTTTTCTCATATCACACATGATCGATCTATTTTCCCTCCCTCGATTTGTTTGATCCACATTGGCTCAGTCCTTCTACCCTCGGTCGGTCTTGCTCAATGTACATCCTCTTGATTCATCCTCCTTTGCTCAATTCACCAGTGCTTTGGTCAACTCATTCCACATGGTCATGGGGGCACACTCCTTGATTGTGTCACATTCTTGTGGCATTTATGCTACCAATTTAATGTGTTCTCCCTTACATCTTGGTTCCTCCTTCACTTGGGCAAGTTGAGGCATTCAATCATGTTGCACCCTTGTGGTGCCCATGCCACCAAGTCGTCTCATGCCAACTTGCATGGAAACCCCAAGTTTCATTTTTTCGTTTGATCTAGGTGGATATTTACAAACGATAAAAATCAATGGTCTTAAATGCTAATGAAAAGGTCCCCACATCAAATATTTTGTCAAGAGATTTCCAACAATGTTTGAATGACGTCCAACGGATGTCATATGAGAAAGTTTTGGTCTTCTAAAGTTTTGGTCAAACAAGTAAAAAGATGTGGAGGACATGACAAGTGGCTATACAAATATTGATGTGGTAGTACATATGGTGACATGTGGTAGTACAAATGTTGACATGGCCTTTTGACTAGACTGCACAGATATTAACATGGCATGTTGAGCAAACTATACAAATTCTAACATGGCAAGTTGATGTGGTAGTGTTGACATGATGGCAGAGATATTGATGTGATAGATGGTTTAGCAGGTTGACTATGTAGCTACAATGTGCACCAATTAGGAGTTGTCATATGGGAGTCTTAAAATGGTTTCAATAGGGGTTGGATTGAACCCATAACCTTCGTCAACCAAATATAGTAGTTTACCAATATGCCATAGATCAAGTCGTAACAAAATTTTGTTAAAATTGTTAGTTAAGGACATGTAATATATTGTTGGTGGAAAATTCAGGTCAGGAAGGTTTAAACCCAAACCTATTCAACGCAAACCAAATGACTTATCATTACACTACTAGCTCGAAGGTTGTAAACATGTGGTGGTAAACTATGTTTGTAGATAGTGTTATCCAATGGCTTAAAATTGGAAACTCACAGGTTCAAAGCCACAACTCTCCCCCCAAGAGTCAAACAACCCAACTAATATGCCAATCACGTTAATTTCTTTAGGGGGACATGTAATATTTTATTTAAATTGAAAATATTTCCAAGCTAAAGAAAATAACAACCAACAGGAGTTGACCCCGTGACCTCACATTATATAACACAATGGTTTAACCATTGCACCAAGGAACCATTACTTGAAAGAGGAGATTTAATTAAATAGTATTATTCTTCTATGTCAGTTGAACAAATTGGGTTTTTAAGGCTAGTTATTTCCAGCCCAAGAGTGGGTGGCGGTTTGTTGGAGTTCCATGACCTCTATAACATATCCAAATACAGGCTTATTTGCAAGTTGGAGACCAAGTTGATGTAATAAGCTTACATCCTATAATGGGCCAGTTGCTTGTTGGAAGCGAACCCATATATGTAGCCTAAGATAGATGGAAATTGTTATCAACTTCTTTGTCTTGTCTCGTGTATTATCTTGTGTTCATTTCTTCAATTCAACCTTTCAATTATTCGTTAAGCTAAAAAATTTAAGCTAAAGTTAATTCACACTTGTAATAATTGCAAATCAAGTCAGTAATTTCATATCAAGTTTGGTAGTAAAGCAGCTTTGATAGGATCTTCAAGTGTAAATGCTTACTAGATCTAAGCTCAAGCATGGAGGAGGACTTCTTAAAGAGTAAAACCCTGAAGTTGGCTTGAGGCGTGCAACTCAAAGACGGAAAATATCATAGCTAAAAGGAGGGAATTTTTTTATTTCAAAGTGAGTTTCCTTGAACCATTCATGGCAATGAAAGCTATAGTGGAAGGGTTACTAAGAATGGAATAAGCCTAAGGAAAATGGTCCATCTATAAAAGATGAAGGAGAAGGAGTTGGTGATAAACCTCCTAAGACTCCTCCATCCCCATCATCCTCTTCTTCTGATTTTAACAAAAGTTCTTTTTCAAAGAATTATTTTAAGAAAACCACATCTAATTTACCTAAGTCTGATTTTTCAATGTATGATGGTGAACCTAATGCAAAGAAGTTAGATAATTGGATCATACAACTTGAAGCATGAACCAAAATATTGTTGAAGATATTTCAAATATCCAACTAACTATTATTTGGCTAGAAGGTCGAACATTGATTTGGTGGGAGCGTAGAACTCAATATCTCATTCAAATTGGTAAAATAATTTCTTCCTTGTATGAGTTCATAGAATAACTTTATCCATTAGACTACATGCAACAAGCAATAGTAGATTGGAAAAAATTAAGAGAAGCTAAAGCAAAAAGTATTCAAAGTTATACTCGGGAATTTAAAAATGGGCACTAATATTGGGCATTCCTCTTTATACACAAGAAACTCTATTAAAGTACATTGGCAGGTTCTTTACTGATTTGAAGTTTGTTATTATTATATTTAATCCAACTAATCTTTATGAATTTTGGTGTACAAAAAACTCACATTGAATTAGGTAGAAGGAATGTTAATGATAGTTTTTCCATAGAATTTGTATAGTCAAAGGAAGACAAAAACAAAGGAAAGGTAAAACTAAAATGGAAAACTATAGTGAAGAAGGAAGATGAGATTCCTTCATTTTCCTATTGCAATAAGGAAGGACATGATGTGGATAGATGTTGGAAACTTCATCCAAAGTTAAAGCCAAAATGGATTGTGGATCAGAAGGGTAAACAAAAGATTGTTGCTACAATCCAACAAGATCTGGGATCGGACTTAGGTGTTGAAACTATGATCACAACTATGACAATAAAAGGTATATCTTATATTGATAGCTATATTTCATGTGCTCATTATTCAAAATATGAAGTAATACATGAGGAAATGAAACAAGTGAATTGTTGAATATTAGGTCATCTCAAAACACACTCAGAATGATACACTTGTTGATAGTGGATCACAAGTTAATCTTATTTCTAAGGAAATTGTTAATAAATTGAGATTGAAAACTAAGCCTCATCCTCAACCATATCATTTGGGTTGGGTATGTGACAATTCTCAATTATAGGTGACTGAGTAATGTAAACTAAGATTTGAAATCACATTTAGTTTCATAGATGAGGTAGAGTTAGATGTGGTTCCACTTAACATTTGTGGGATTATTTTGGGAATCCCATAACTATATGACATAAAGGCCATTTTTACATGGAGGTGAACAAGAATCATATTATCAAAGATGGAAATGAGTTCATTATGATGGCTGATCAGGTGAATACTAATTTGTCTCTTGTAAATACACAACAAATGAAAAGGCTAGTAAATGCAAGCAAGAACTTTTCACTTGTGCCTGTAAAAGCTAAGGATAACGATAAACCAAAAGAAATTAAACATTGTGAACCTAGAGATGATATAGTTAAGGATGTTTCTAACTATGATAAAATATTTCATGGTTCACAAGAATTACAACATGAGGATTTGTTGCATCCAAGCATCAAGGATCCAAGGTTATAGCCTATGGTTGAGAGTGAAATAGATCCATTGGTTAATTTTTCCTATTAAGAAGAGAAACAATATTCTTAATTCGTTCTCATTAGAAACTATGTGTTCAATTTTATGGCTACTCTGTTGTGTATGATTAGTATTTGCAATGATGAATACATATGATTGTGAAAGTAAGAGAATTATTGATTATGTCACCAATGTTATGATAGGTTTCATCTTATTGGACAGATTTTGATGATTCAAATGTTTACTATCCAAGCTTGATGGATGGATATCAGGCAAGTGAGGAAGTGATACCCTCACTTACTTGTTGAATAAACCAGACTGTTGCTGGTCCAAAACATTTCGAGTGGGGAGGATTGATCCAAGTGGATCTTTATAGTTGATAATAAATAATGATCTCAAATGTTGAGGAAAAGATCTCCGTGTTGAAGGACTCTTTGAGATCTTTCCAACAATCCTTGAACAAGATCAAACATAAATAATATGAGAAATTTATGGCCTTATAAAGTTTTGGTCAAATAGGAAAAAAGATGTGCAGGACCTGATATGTGGCATCCCAAAGGCTGACATGTGGATGTACTAACATTGGAATCCTAGTATTGATGGTGATAGGTGGTACAACTGCTAGTGTCACGCTGATAGGACTGCATAGATGCTAACATGGCATTTTGTTTGGATTGTACGAATGTTGATGTGGTAGTGTTTTTGAGGTGGCAAATGGTTTGGTGGGATGACTATGCAGAAGCAACATGGACCAATTAGGAGTTGCCATGTGGCTATCTCAAAGTGGCTTGTGGACCCATAACCTCTGGCAACCAAATACCGTGGTCTTTTAATATTTCACAAATCAATTGGAAACAAAATTTTGTTAAAAAAATATTTAAGGACATGTAATATATGGTTGGCTAAAAATTCAGTCCATGCAAGTTTGAACACCAACCTATTCGATACAATCCAAATGACTTACCATTACACCATTGGCTCAGAGTTTGTAAAGGGGTGGTGGTAAACTATATTTTTAATAATAGTGTTATCCAGTGGTTTCAAATTGGAAACACACAAGTTCAACCATGTGACTTCCTCACTGATAGTAAAACAACCTAACTAACGTGCTAGTTGCATTACTTTGTATAGGGGACATGTAATATTTTATTTAAATTGAAAATATTATCAAGCATGGAAAATCACAACCAATGGGCGTCAACGTCGTAACCTAAAGTTAATAACCCAGTGGTTTAAACATTGCACCAACGAGTTGTGACTTGAAAGAATTATGAATAGGAGGTTTAATTGAATAGTATTATTCTTCTGTGTAAGTTGAATAAATTGGGTTTTGAGTCCAATTCTTGGTAGCCCAAGAGTGGGAGGGGTTTTTTGGAGTGCCACAACCTTTGTAGTATATTCAAAGATAAGATTATTTTCAAGTTGGAGACCAAGTTGATGTAATAAACATTTTTTTCATCTCATAATAGATCACTTGCTCTTTGGAAGTGAATCAAGAGACGTAGCCCAACATGGGTGAAATCCATTATCAACTTTTGTGTCTTGTCTCTTTTATTATTTATTGTTCATTTGTTCAATTCAACCTTTCAATTGTTTGTTAAGATTTAAAAAATAAGATAAATTTAATTCACACTTATAATTATTGCAAGTTAAGTCAATAATTTCATATCATCTCCACTTAGCTAGGCACACTTTTTTCCACACCTCTCGATAATCAGTTACCTTCTTAGTTTCATCAAAGCCTTGGCCCAATACTCAACCATCAATTGAATCCTTCATAACATTGCATTATTTTTTATATGAATGTCACAAATGGTATGATGGTATGTTGTCCATCGTGCATGCATCGGTTAAATGTGTGCCCAAATCTAGGCCCTAACATCCCCCCCACTCAAAATTATTTTCATCCCATAAATAGTCCAACCACAACCTCATGGTCATCTCCCTCTAGATATCAACATTATGGTGTATATCTTCTTTGGATGTTTTATTTGACTGCACTACTGGACCTACGCCTTTTCTTACGTCATGTCTCCCATAACCTAGGCTTAAATCATCCAAGCTTTTCACAACAATTCCTTTATATTTGTACCACACTAGGTTCCATCATGTCCTTGGTTTGTTGTTAGTAGCAATCCTACTTGCTTAACTTCTCACTTCCATAGTTGATCACTAATCATGTTTCTACTTGACATTTCAAACTCTTCTTCAACGCTCAACTTTCACATTGAGCTCCCCCATATTTTAGGTTGATTAAGTAGGTAATCCAACCATTTCTCCCACTCAATGAGAACTTACCTCATCTTGTCAAATTACTCCTCTTCCTTGATTTTTCTTACTGGCTTGTCCCAATACTTTTGTTGCTTTTGGTTTGATTCCTTGACCAGGCACCTATGACGCAACATCTCCCCTACTTTTTGCTTGGGAGGAGGCACTGCATACCTCTACTTCTCTTTCTAGTGAGAAGGGGCTCAAAACAATCCTCTAAGGCTCCAAAACATCATTATATTTGAATAGTAGTCCTCATGAAAATAACACCTTATTTCTTCAACTTATATATCAGTGCATTCCATGCTCTTCAATCTTCCTAGTGTCAACTAGAAGTCATATATTCCCATGGAATACCTGCAATATTCTACAATAGTGGCAAGATTCTTTCCTTCCTCTTCCTTGTTTGCGACATTCTTCCCACTACTAGGTTCTCCTTTTCAATGTTGTTTAGCATTCATGCTCTATCTGGCACAAATATGAGAAGGACTTTGACTTCCTTTTTCAAGTCATATCCTCTCTTTTATCACTTTGATATTTATTTTGAATTTAATGAAGAAAGAAAATTCAAAGGTAACCATAAAGCACTTTTGGAGATCAGAACCTAGCCTTACTAATGCTCAAAGAGGGCTCTCTCTTTATAATTTAACTTTGTTTTAGTTAATATGCTTTTAGGCTAGTTATTGTTTGCGCTTGGATTTTGTTTTGAAATTTGGTGGTGGGATCACTTTACTTAGATGAAAAGAGGTTTGGATTTTACCATTGGGCTATGGAGTCTAATGTCAGACAAACAAGATTGGATTCAGTTCTAAAAATAGTGTCTATAGAGCAAGACAGATGAGTTACTCTAGATCTCAAAGGCTAAATGGTTTCAAATCGGATCCAAGGAGAAACTAAGGGTTCCCTAGGCTGGATTCTGGAAGGAATGAAAGAACTCAACCGGGATGGGAGAGAAATTAAGGGTTCTCAAACCTGGGTATCAGAGGAAAACATGTAAATGACTAACTATGCAAAATAGAGCGTACTTAAACAATTTCTGAGTGATATTTCAAGTTAATTCATTCAAATTTAGAACACATTTAAGATTATGAAACACATAAGAAGGTAACAAAATCACACAAAGAAGATATTTCACTGCAAATGGATCATCTCATGAATCCTATAGCGAAATGCTTTTACTACTTGCTCCAGTCTGTTGACTTGAAAATGGTACAATCACCCTTAGGTTTTCAGATCAAAGTAACTCTACAAATGTAAAATAATTTGTTATGTTGGTATCTTCATCCCTCCGTCAGAGATCAAATCCTCTTGTTGCATTGCATAATAGGTGTCCCACCCGGTCAGTTGCATTCCATTAGGTGCATGGATCATTTGACAGTAGTGGTTTCTCCTACTTTTTCCCTCATGTCATTTACCTACTAGCTCATGTTTATTCATAAAAAAACATATACAGTTATCTTTTTGTCTTTAAGATTGTAAAAGTCTTTTTAGGTTTTATTGCCATTCAGGTCTAGGGTTTCATTAGGATTTCATCAAAAAGTGTTTCAAAATGTATAATAACAACCAGCAGGAACATGAGGAGGTTCCAGCATCAATAAATTTCATCATCAAATGCTCAGAAATGTCTCTTTCCTCAAAACTCGGTTTTGAGGAAAAACAAAGTATTTTTTCTTTTATTGTACAAATTTATGTAATTTAATTTCCCCGCTATGTAAATTACTTCCCCTGCAACCCTGGTCACTTTCCCTAGCCCCAATAGCTCCAACCCCCTGCAAAAAAAACAAAGCTTAGGTCATTTTGTTCATCACAAAGCTCAAATGAAGTGAAAAAGTCCAAAAACAGAGTTTAAAAATAAAGTCATTTTCAAAACATTATGAAAGTGGGTTTAATCAATCAAAAATTTAAAAGCTCCATGTATAAGTCATTCCTTCAATTTGAAAAGTTTAGTTGCACTGCAAGGCAAAGAGGAAGCAAGGCAAAGTTGTTGTGGTGAGAAAGTGAGAAAATTTGGTGAAAATCACTCCAAGTCACTGGGCGTAACGCACTGAGCATGTGGCGCGGAACACATAACTGGCACAGCGCATTGGGCTTCAAACTTTAGTTCAATTTTTCATGAGCGCAGCACACTCACTAGGCATGGCGCATTGGGTTTGTTGCGTGATGCATACAGCCGACAAGCCTGAAAACTGCCAAAGCTTGCTCCAAATCACTCAAAACGCGTGGGTCTTCTCTTTTACAAGTAGGTTGAGCTTTTGTCATTGTTTTTCATCCAACTTTGGTGCTTGTTTGATGGTGGTTCCCTTATGGTGGTTGGATAAGAAGATCAAACCCTACCTCTCTCTCAAAAGGAAACAGTGCTAGGGTTTTGTATTGACTGTTTTGCTACCAAGTTATTCCCTCACCTCACCACTCCCTTATTCCATTTTTTCCGTTGATTTCCCTATTCCCTAAATTCACACACCTCTAAATTCACTAATCCCATACCCCAATTCCCATTGCCCAAACTCCCAAACCATAGTCCTATACAAAAACTCCTAAATCATTCCCTAATTCCCTATTTCCCTAACTAGAACCTATCCCAGCAATCCCTAATATCCTTCATTTTTCCCTTCCCCTACAGTCCCTTGTATCACTTTTCCCTTGGTGGCCAAAGTCAAAACACATCACAGCTCACCTATTTCTCCTCAAGGTAGCTCCAAAATAGTCCATCCACTAGCACACATGGCATCTGATCCCTCATATGATTATGAAGAGGAGACATATAGTGACTCACCTACAGAGGTACATGCACCCAGGAGGCATCATAGAGGTGGAAAACATATTAGAGAAGAACCAAACACCCTTGCTGAATTACAGGCCTGCCCTCATGCCGTCTCTTGTTTTCAGCACCAGTCCTACTATGAATTTTGTGAGAAGGTTTCTAGCATTCAGTTTCACCATGAGTTGGCCCGCTTATTTGTGTTGCATTTACATGATGGTCAAGCTACTCTAGCTGGTGTCACTTTCACATTAACACCAGAATCCATTTCAGTAGCAACCGGTATTCCCAACATTGGAGAGCAATGGAACAAGAGGCAGCAAATCGACCGGCAGCATTATGAACCGTACATCAAGCCCAACTTTTTGAGACATCTCAAGAGAGTGTTTCCTTTTCGGTACCTCAAAGATGAATATGCTCCTTTAATGAAACTCATCATGAAGTATTTCAGCTGTGAGGATAGGTTCTCCCGTTTATATGCTTATCATATCAGGCTGCTGATGCATTTTACCCAGGTTTGAATGATGAACATCCCTTACTTCATGTGCCAAAATATTGAAAATATGACCACTCTTGTGCAGCACAAGACTCCTCACCAGCAGTTCAATAGTATTTACCATTTTGCTCTCATAAAAATTGTGGTCATCCATCAGCTTGGCTTACAGGGCATCACTTGGGAGGACTTCATCTCTCGTGAGTTTTTCACAACTCCTCAGGGACCTTCAGAGGCTTTGCATGAGACAGGTGGACCTTCTTATCAACATTAGGGTCATGAGCCACAGACCGCCAGTATGTCGGTGTTCAACACGTATCAGAGAGGGACTAGACGGTGGTTCACAGCATCCAAGCGAGTATTATCTCTATCCGGGATGGAAGGGGTCTCACTTCCGTCATCAGCACCACATGTTCAAGACAAAGGCAAGAGGCCAATGTAGGATGATGGGCCTTCAGGTGAGCGGGACTTTATTCTGATTGAGCATGATGATACAGATATGGGCCCAAAAAACACAAATCTCAGAGAAATCATCCAAGAGAAACAGACAGACATCAAGGCCTTATCCCTCAATTTGGAGAGGGTTAAGTGGATTATAAAGTACTTGGATGAAAAGAATAAGCAGCTTTAAGATCAGCAAGTGATCATGGAATTGCAAAACATTCGGGAGAATCGCCAAGCTGCCCAGTTCACTTCACTTGAGCAAGAGATCAATGCTGACCAGGAGTCTTGGCTCGAGAGAGTCAATATCCACTTAGAGAGATTGCTGGAGAAGGCCAACAAGGAGAAAAAATTGGTTAGACACATGGCTTTTCATTACATGGTGAGGAACAAAGTTTGCAAGGCGAGAATCAAGAGCTTAAAGGCAAAATTGAAAAAGGCATAAAAAATGAGAAAGGAGCATGATCAACTTCAGATATTTGTTGAGGCTTCCTTGGCCCAACATAGCTCTTGATAGAGAAGGCTCAACCCAAATCTCAAAAAAATTGGGGTATTTTTTGTATTTTGGAAAATTTTGGCACAAAAAACATGAATTTCTGCCATATGCGCCGCGCCACATGGCGCTCGCTTTTCTAGGAGCCTCTAAATCACAAAAACTTGGCATTTTTGGATTTGGCATGAAGAATTATGCTTTCATACCTATGGCCAAGAAGTTTGGGCAGGTTTTGAGCCCTCAAAAAGGTCAAAAACACTCAAAAAATGACCTTACTGCCCCTATTTTGACACACAAGAAGCAGTTTTGGGAGATTTGATTTTTGACAGGGCAAATGAAGGCCAAATTGAAAAATTCCACTTGATTTGGAAAGTAGACAGGTAGATATTTCCAAAACAAACACTTGGAGTGAATTTGGACACAGGGAAGGCCTCCAAAAGTAGGTCCAAACAGGTGTGGCGCATAGAGGAAATTTTGCGAGTTTGACCAAGTATTGCTCTGTTTTTCGCCCAGTTTTGGCCAGTTTGACCTTTTCACTTTCTTATTGTCAAAATTGTGATGTAATTTCATGTACATTGATGGATCATGATTTAAATATCTCATATTTTCACTTTTGTAGGTAGATTCATCAGTTAAAAAGTTATTTGAAACTGAATGAATTAGTTCCCTTGTTTCTAGAGGCATGTTGTTTCATTGCCTGATTTCTAGTTCCTAGTTTAGAATCAATTGGATCAGCTCCTAAACATGTGATCTCGACCCCTAGAGGCAAGGATGAGCTATGATTTGTCTATATTATGTGTTTTTTTAGTCATTAGCATGGTTGGACTCTTGAGAAAGTAAGGATCTTCATTGTACATTCATATTAGTATTTTGGCTAAGGAATTGAGACCAGGGTTTGCAGTACTCTTTGGGATCCCTGTGGCATTTGTTTTGGTATATTACTTTCTTATGTCTTTGTGAATTTATTCATGTGTTATGTATATCATTTCTCACTTATCTCTTCTTAGCTAAATCAAACAAGAGTGTAAGTAGAATACATTGAAATTGTAGTGCTCTACTTGAAGTTTGCTTTAGTTTCTTGATGTTTTCAACTGTTTGGAGAGGATCCATGGCTTCTCTTTCCCTCTTCAACTCCTCCTATATATAATCCATCCATATCACTTGATTTAGAGTGCCAAAAATAGTTGCCTACCTTGCCCCATTGAGATCCCTGCAACACTGAGCCTCATTCCCTGCACCCAAGATCTGCCTTTCCCTTAGAGCCCACAAAATCATCATTTATTCAATCAAACTCCTTTACATCTATACCTAGCCTAAGATCAGTAGTTAAATCGGTCATCTCAAGCCCTTAGTGATCATAATTCGCTGAGATTGACCCGGAGAGAGCCCTCTCCTAACCTAGTAGGGCTAGCTACCAAGCTGAGCGTGGTTTGATGTTGGTCTTGGATCCTACCTTTTCAACCTGAGGTAAATCTAGGCACTAACATAATCCACCCTAATACTTCAAATTATGAAGTATTTATACAAAATGAATTACAAAAATCTCAAACTGCATTGAGAACTATTATAGGGAAAAATAAATATCTTCTTGCAAGAACATAGAGACAACTATTGAACTGATGCTTGTTGTCCTTGTTATTAAGGTTTTGTTGGCTTTGCTCTTTGATATTTTTCCCTTTATGTTGATTGGTTGTTTGGTCTTCACATTGGATGTTATGTTTTACTTTAACCTTTCATCTGATACTCTTTCACCTGATACACTTTAACCTTGCTGACCTATCAATATCCTTTAACTATGTTGTTTTACTTTTTACTGTACATTTATATTTTATTGTGTATATTACAGTAAATCATTCAGTTTTCCCCATATTTCTTCATATGGTAACTGGATATTGAGATTTTTTTGTATATCTCATCTGCCTCTGTATATTTGGCAAAAGTAGGCTTATTAATAAACAAGTGTTTTACTTCATGCTAGTGTTGATCTAGATTGTCATTAATGTCAATATGGCAATGTTATAGGATACTAAATGATGATATGAATCCAAGGAGAAAAGCCATTAGGGAAACCATCAGAGGATATGAGTTAAGCAAAGAGGAACATACCAGAGCAGAGAATATTGGAAGTTTTCAGACCAGGAGCGTTATATTGAAGTCGAGGTATGGAGGAGGGTCCTGGAGTTGTATTAGATGGCATTAAGATATGAATGTTGAAGATGAGTTTTCATTCTAGCAGAAAAGGAATCTGGAAGAGAGCCTGGACTCGTCGATGGTAGAAGTCATCAAGCCATGGAACCATCGATCACAGAAGATCTACGGCCATCGGAAGCGAATCAATTCAGGGCATTAACCAAGACAAAGTGTAGATTTAATGCTATAAGCAAGATTTCACGCAATTGCAAAATGGTAAGTGGTATTTAGAGGAGAGTTCCCAATTCCATTCAATGGTTGACACATAGCAACTAGAGGAGAGAGAAAAACCACTCATTTCAGGCCGGTAACTCTCGTGCAAGCAGTCCACCTGAAATTGTTGTAGACCATCGGATTTTGGGGGTTGAAATCTACGGTGGAGAATGAACATGATAAAGTTAAACATCAGGAACTGTGTCCGAGTGGGTTATGTCATCACCATTGTAATACGCCCTAATGCTATAGCACGTTCGCCGTATCGGAGGTTATGCATCGCAAGTTATAAAGGAATGGCACACTATAAAGTGTAATTGTGATATATATATATATATATATATATATATATATATATATATATATATATATATATATATATATATATATATAGATAGATAGATATATATATATATATATATATAATATATAGATATATATATATATATATATATATATATATATATATATATATATATATCTATATCTATATATATATATATATATATATATATATATATATATATATATATATATATATATATATATATATATATTCACAATTACACTTTATAGTGTGCCATTCCTTTATAACTTGCGATGCATATATATCTATATCTATATATATATTATATATATATATATATATATATATATATATATATATGAACTTGATGGAATTATTAAAAATAGTTTATAATCATATCCCATCTAGTAGCGGCAATCAGCAATCGGTCATCGACAATTTTATAGGCACAACTTGTAAAAGACCTCTATAAATTTGCGATTGCGATTGGATAGTGATGTGGCATGTGGGACCTCTCTGTTGACAGAGGAAGCCATGGACTGGGAAGCCAATGAATCAAGCGAGCATAGATGGATGAGCGAGTGCAGAGGAAGCTAAAGTGACCAGAGGAGGGAAGCCAAAAGTTCGAGCAAGCATTGAGGAAGCTGAAGGTTGAGCAAGCATTAAGGAAGCCGAAGCTCAAGTGAGCAAGGAGGAAGCCAAAGGTCAGGGATATCAGGCTTTTATAACAAAGAACAAAGAGTTTAGAGTGTTCTGGCGAACTGTAAGAAACAAAGGAAGCTGAAGTTCTGGCAGAAGTGGAAGGAAAAGGAGGAAAAAACTAAGTCATAGGTCCAACGGGGTTGGGAGCAGAGAATTACAACCAAACAGATCCAGATAGTTTACAGTAGTGGGTTGGAGCCCTTGAGGTTCGTGCCTCAGAATTGAAAGGATTGTTGTCCTATGAGTTTTTGCTCCTAAATTCAAGGTTGGTGCCTTGATAAGACAAAGTTGGTGCTCTAGAGGTTGGAGCCTCACAAAGAGTACAAGTTGGTGCTCTAGAGGTTGGAGCCTCACAAAGAGTACAAGTTGGTGCTCTAGAGGTTGGAGCCTCACAAAGAGTAAATGCTTTTAACTGATAAAAATAATAATTGAAAAGAAATACTGATTCACCCCCCCTCAATATTTCTAACAATTGGTATCAGAGCGGGCTTCTTCATATCAACCTAACAGCTTGAAGAAGGATTCTTAGTCATGATGAGAAATCAAGAAGTGTCAGGAAGAACTCCTCTGTTCGATGGCACAAATTTTAGTTTCTGGAAAAACAGAATGTCCTACTACTTAATGTCCCTTGGATATGAAGTTTGGCATTCAGTCTTAAATGAGTACATAGCTCCTTCCACTCTTCCAACAGATCAAGATGAGAGGAAAGTCTACGTTGCAAATGCAAAATCCTTAAACTCCATCACTCGTGGAATCACTGATTCTGAATTTACAAAAGTCATGAATTGTAACTCTTCCAAGATGGGATAAGATAATTAGCTTATACGATGGGAACTCCAAAGTCAAGAAGGCAAAACTTCAAACTCATAGAAGGCAATTTGAAAGTCTAAAAATGGATGATGAAGAAGATATTGCATCATGCTTTCTCCGAGTAGTTGAAGTGATCAAATCTCTTAAAGGATTGGAAGAAACATTGAAGAAAGCACAATTGTTCAAAAGGTCTTAAGATCTCTCCCAGACAGATTTGACTCCAAAGTAAGTGCCATAGAAGAAATGAAGGATCTAGATACTCTCAAGATGGATGAACTCCATGGAATCCTCATTGTCTATGAGATGAGAAAAGGTTTCCCATGTTCCAAAGGTGTAGCATTCAAGGCCTCAAAATCAAAAAAGGGAAAAGAAAGGAATGTCAGTAGTGATGACTCCGATGTTGAATCCGAATTGGTGAAATTTGTACGAAGGCTGAAGAAAGGATCTAAACTAAAAGGTAAATACCCTCTTATTTGTTTCAAATGTGGAAAAATAGGTCATTATGCTACAAGATGTCCTCATAAGCATGATAGTGATGATGAAGAAAATTCTAAAAGGATGGTATATAAAAAGAAAGGGTTCAATAAGAAGAATTTCCTCTCTAAGCAAGATGATTCTAATGAAGATGAATTTGTAGTCATAAAAAAGAAATCAACTGACCAGTTCCCTCACCGCAAAGGAGGTAATGAAGAATCAGATGAAGAAAATGACCATGCTGGAAGCCAAGAAGTATTATTCATGGCATTCAAAAATGATGATGACTTAGGGCTAGATGGAAATGTAGATGAATTGTTAATAAGTTCCATTGAAGAAAATGAGAAATTACGGAATAAAATCATTTCTCTCAAGGTAGAAAATGAGGAAACAAAAAGAAGAGGAGATCTCTTGAAAAATAAGCTAAAAGAAAAAGAAGAAGCTTGCGAAGAACGTGAAGCCGGAATAGTATCTTTGAGGAAGGAATTGGAGAAAGTTAAAAAGGGTTGGAAAAGCTCTCAAATATTTGACATTATCCTAAATAATCAAAAACCTCAACATGACAAATCTGGAATAGGTTTTAAAGGAGAATCATCAAGTACTAAGAATAATGTGAAAGGCTAAGCCGGCGTACTTTCCAGCAACCCAAAAGAAGAAACATTATTTCATCAAAGGCTCATCCCAAATCCAAAGAATGAAGAGAGAGTAACTCCAAGGAAGAATGTTGATTCGAATCATGGATGTTACAACATATACAAAACAGTATTTCATCAAAAGTCCATCTCAAATCCAAAGAATGAAGCTGGAGTAACTCCAAGGAAGAATGTTAATTCAAATCATGGCTATTACAACAGGTACAAAACTATCTTTTTGGGGCATTGTTTCCATTGTAAAAAAATTGGTCATCAAGCTAGACATTGCATGGCTCGTAAGAATGACACACGAAAACTGAAGGATCAAATAAACAAACCATATGGCCCCAAAGGGTAAGGACAAATCAAGACCTACAATTCTTTTGATCCTTGGCTAAATTTGATCTGATTTGCTCAGTATGTAATAATAATGGACACAATGAACAAAATTTCCCACTGAAAAGAGGAAAGGCAAGAAGTGAGAATCCCAACACGGATAAATGTGGCTTAGCTCTATGTGCTTAACATAATGAAAATAATTGGTTTGTGGATAGTGGGTGCTCTAGACACATGACAGGGGACAAAAGGAAGTTTGTCTCATTGAACAAAAAGGAAGGAAATGTATCCTTTGGAAGTGGATCTACCAAAATTGTTGGAAAAAGAACTGTTACTCTTATTAATGGAAAAGGAAAAGCTTAAAATGCTTTGCTAGTAAATAGGCTCAAACACAACCTCCTGAGTGTTAGCCAAATCTTTGATCAAGGACATAATGTTGTCTTTAGCACCAAAGACTGTGAAATAATGAAGTCTTCCTTAGGGGAACTTGTGGTGAAAGGGGTTAGAACACCAGACAACATCTACATTCTGAACAAGATTCAAGAAGATAAATTCTACTTAAGTCAAACAGATGAAAGTTGGTTGTGGCACAAGCGACTTGGACATACAAGCTTCAATAACCTAATCAATATCAGCAAGATTAAATCAGTACGAGACATTCCAAAGTTTTTCAAACCAAATCAAGGAATATGTGGTCCATGTCAACATGGAAAGCAAACCAGAACCAACCACAAGACCAAGGAGTTTTCTACATCAAAGCCTTTGGAGATCATCCATGTTGATTTGTGTGGACCAACTAGAGCTTTGGCACTCCAAGGAGAAAGGTACTTTGCATTATTTGTTGATGACTATACTAGAATGATGTGGATATATTTTATAAAATATAAATCCGGAGCATTCACATCAATAGAATAGAGGGGGAGAATTCACATCAAAAGAATTTGATGAATTCTGTAAAATGCAAGGAATTGAAAGAGAACTCTTTGCTGCCATAACACCCAAGCAAAATGGGTAGTTGAAAGAAGAAACTGAACAGTTCAAGAAATGGCAAGAACAATGTTAATAGCAATTGACTTGCAGCCAAAATCCTGGAGAGAAGCAGTCGGGGCAGCTATCTATACCTTGAATCAAACTCAATTAAGACCAAATAATGAAAAGACTCCTTATGAATTATGGAAAGAAAGACCTGCTACTTCAAGATTTTTGGAAGCAAGTGCTTCATAAAAATCAATCATGGCTCACCAGGAAAGTTTGATTCTCGGGTTGACGAAGGGATCTTCCTTGGATATTCTACACAGAGTAAAGCCTGCAAGTGCTACAATAACTAACTATGTGTAGAAATTTGAATAACATAACACTTATTCACAGAGATTATCCTGATTATACACTATTTTCAGAATGCATGCATAATACATAGCCTCCTCTACCATTGATCATCAATTTGCGGAATTAAAAAAACAATCGCATGCGCACATTGAAACATCAATCACACATATCAACACAGTATGTAATGGCGAAAGCATACAGATGAAAACCCCCAACTATTTGTATATTATAATGCTATAAAACATGTAACAATACATAGTACAATACTCCTCTCAAGTACTCAGTACTATCTCCACATGCTACACACAAACTAGCTCAGATCTGAACAAGCCACGGGTTCAAATATCCTCCACAATTTGACTGCCTCTACTGCGCAATCCAAGTTGAGAATAGATCAGATCCATGTTCCAATTCCCTTGGCTTGTACTATGCAATCCTCATTAGCAATCTCAATGAATGATTGTGCAAATCTTATGCACAGCTATAGTCACAACTGATAGTAGTCTCACCCTTTCACCCACCTCTAACACTTGTCTCCACTGAACTGTCCATGCACTAAGTTAACTGATGTATTATTTAGTTGAATGAGTTAATAATTAGTGAATTAATTAATAATTAATTCACACCACTCATCACTAGTGTATTTGTCGTTAGACTAAATACAACTAGTTCAACTAAGTCAAACTGAACACAACTCCTCAATCAACTCCACCAAACTCAATCACTTGAGTTCTAACTGAAGTCCATCATGCAATAGCTCAACTAACCCATAAGAAAAGCGTATTTCCTTTTGGCAGTTGCATGTGCCACATCTGTATCTCGAACTGAAGTGCTGCAAGAGGATAAGATAATGTTTATAGTCCAAATATTATTAAGAGCTAATAATATTCGACTGTTCTATTTTTTTTTAATGGCAGTCTAAAAATAGACTCCGCCCATATGTCTAAAAATAGAGGTCCATCTATTTTTACCAACATGACCAATCATCCATAAATAGCATCCTGCAACTCATAGACCATGATCCATATGTCTATAAATAGACATAGTCTAAAAATAGACCTTGCGCCAAAAATAGCCTGCAGTCCCACTTAGTGAAGGCGACTTCTTTTCACTAAGCTCCATCATCTTGTTGCATTTTCAACACTATGGAAAATAGTGGAAAGCATTGATGTGAAGATTGATGAAGACCTTCCAAAGAAATTGAAGAACATGAAGTTGATCCTCTCATTGAAGAAGAAGAACCTGAAGAAGAAGAAAAAAATCAAGAAATACCCAAGGAAAAAGAACCATCTCAAACTCCTTCAAAGATGAAACTTCTCCAAAAATATCACCCGGAAGAGCAGATTATTGGCAATATAGATGAAGGGATGCAAACTCGAAGAAGGATGACAAATGCACCAAAGAAAAATGATATTGCTCTTCTATCCATGATAGAACTAGAAGCATATAGTCAACCAAGTAAGGATCCTCATTGGTTAAAAGCCATGGAAGAAGAAATGTCTCAAATTGAGAAGAATGAGACATGGGAGCAGGTACCTTGTCTAAAGGATAAAAACATAATAGGAACCAAGTGGGTGTTTAAAACAAAATGAATGAAGATGGACAAATCATCAGAAACAAGGCAAGGCTTGTTTGTAAAGGCTATTCACAAATTGAAGGAATTGAATTTGAAGAAACATTTGCACCAGTAGCTCGTGTGGAAGCTATCAAGATGTTCTTGGCATTTTCTTGCTCAAAAGGATTCAAAATCTATCAAATGGACGTAAAATCAGCATTTCTGAATGGGAACTCAAGGAAGAAGTCTACATGGAGCAACTAGAAGGGTTTAATCTAACAAAAGGAAAAGACTTTGTTTGTAAGTTGAAAAAGGCATTATATGGTTCAAACAAGCTCCTAGAGCTTGGTACGCAAGATTGGATCACTATATTCAACAATAAGGCTTCAAGAAGGGGGTGGCAAGAAGTAATCTCTACATAAAGACGGATGAGGATAAGTTACTAGTCACACTTGGTTATGTTGATGATCTGATTTTTGCTAGTAATAATGATGAGATGAGCCATTATTTTTCTCAAAATATGTCAAAAGAGTTTGAGATGTCAATGATAGGAGAGTTATCTCACTTCCTTAGACTATAAGTATCTCAAACCATGGAAGACATGTTTATATCTCAAGCAAAATATCTTAAAGACATGCTTAAAAGATATGGAATGGAAGACTGTGCACCCATGAGCACACCTATGACCACAAGTTGCAAATTAAGCAAAAATTGTGACTCCCCTTCAGTAGATACAACTCATTACAGGTCAATAATTGGGGCCCTTCTGTACTTAACTGTTATGGAACTCGACATTAAGCAAGCAGTAGGGATGGTGGGAAGATTTCAATCAGCTCCTGAACAATCCCATTTGTTGGTTGTAAAAAGAATTCTCAGATACCCGAAAGGAACTCCTGATTTCGGTCCCTGGTACCTAAGAGCTCAACTCTTACTTTGACTGCATACACCGATGTTGATTGGGCCGGAAGTATCGATGATTGGAAAAGTACTAGTGGAAATGCATTCTTCCTGGGAGACTGTTTAGTATCTTGTCTCAGCAAAAAACAGATATACATATCACTATCTATAGTTGAAGTGGAGTATATAGTTGTCGCGGATTGTTGTACTCAAATACTATGGATGAAGGAAGCTCTAAAAGATGTCAACACAGGTACAAATCAACCAATTACCATCTATTGTGATAACACAAGTGCGATCAACCTCAGCAAAATCCAATGATGCACTCAAAGACCAAACATATACCAATCAAGTATCATTTCCTTCGTGAACAAGTAGCTGAACAAAACATCATCTTGTAATATATCAATACTAAGGAGAAAATAGCTGAAATTTTCACAAAACCTCTTGCTCGAGAAGCATTTGAACATCTTCATCAAAAGATGGGGGTTATCTCTTTAGCATCACTTAAGTTGATTCATAAAGATGTTGCTGGATAGGGGGAGTAGTTCGACAGGGGGAGTCCTTGTGCACTCCTTTGCCACTGATGTCAAAGGGGGAGAGAAGAAGAATATTGCCATCAATGACAAAGGGGAAGATTGTTGATCTCGATTGTCATTAATGTCAATATGGAAATGTTCAAGGATACTAAATTATGATATGAAGCCAAGGAGAAAAGCCATCAAGGAAGCCATCAGAGGAGATGAGTTAAGCAAAGAGGAACATATCAGAGCAGAGAATATTGGAAGTTGTTAGACCAGAAGCGTTATATTGGAGCTGAGGTATGGAGGAGGGTCATGGAGTCGTATTAGATGGTGTTAAGAGATGAATGGTGGAGATGAGTTTTTGTTCTAGTGGAAAAGGAATCCGGAAGAGATTCGTGGAGCCATCGATGGTAGAAGCCCTCGAGCTGTGGATCCATCGATGGTAGAATATCTACGATCATTGGAAGCGAATCAATTCGGAGCGTTAACCAAGACGAAGGGCGGATTTAAAGCTATAAGTTGGATTTTGGGCGGATATAATATGGTAAGTGGTATTTAGAGGAGAGTGTCTGATTCCATTCAATGGTTGACATGTAGCAACTAAAGGAGAGAGAAAAACTACTCATTTTGGGCGGGTAACTCTCGTGCAAGTATTCCACCCGAAATCGCTATAGACCATCGAATTTTGGGGGTTGAAATCTACGGTGGAGAATGAACCCAACAAAGTTAAACTTCGGGAACTGTGTCCGAGCGGGTTACGTCATCACCATTGTAATACGCCCTAATGTTATATCGTGTCCGTTATATCGAAGGTTATGCATCACAAGTTATAAAGGAATGGCACACTATAAACTGCGATTGCGATATATATATACGAACCCGGCGGATTTATTAAAAACAATTTATAATCATATTTCATCCAGTAGGGGCAATCGGTAATCGGCCATTGGTGATGTTATAGGCACGACTTATAAAAGACCTCCAAAAAGTTGTGATTGTGATTGGATAGTGATGTGGCATGTGGGACCTCTCTACGGACAGATGAAGCCATTGACCGAGAAACCGAAGAATCAAGCGAGCATAGATGGATGAGTGAACGCAGAGGAAGATAAAGTGACCGGAGGAGGGAAGCCAAAAGGTCGAGCAAGCGTTGAGGAAGCCAAAGGTTGCGTGAGCATTGAGGAAGTCGAAGCTCAAGCAAACAAGGAGGAAGCCAAAGTTCAAGCATATCAGGCTTTTATAACAGAGAACAAAGAGTTTAAAGTGTGCTAGCGAATTGTAAGAAATAAAGGAAGTCGAAGTTCTGGCAGAAGTGGAAGGAACAGGAGGATAGAAGTAAGTCATAGGTGTAGCAGGGTTGCGTGTAGAGAATTACAACCAAACAGATCCAGAAAATTTACAGCAGAGGGTTGGAGCCCTTGAGTTTGGTGCCTCAGAACTGAAAGGATTAGTGTCCTGGGAGTTGGTGATCCTCAATTCAAGGTTGGTGCCTTGACAAGACAGAGTTGGTGCTCTAGAGGTTGGAGCCTCACAAAGAGTACAAGTTGGTGCTTAGCAACTGATTTAAACCATATCCATATATTTATATATATATATATTATATATATATATTATATATATATACATATATATTGTACTTGATTTATTGCAAAGATCAATTAATAAAGCACATATTCCTTATCTATTTTTGTGTTCCAAATATAAATGTTTTTAGCTGAT
Organism: Pinus taeda; assembly: GCA_000404065.3. Classification (NCBI taxonomy): domain Eukaryota; kingdom Viridiplantae; phylum Streptophyta; class Pinopsida; order Pinales; family Pinaceae; genus Pinus; species Pinus taeda. The sequence continues at coordinate 20,645 of APFE030032775.1, read as the reverse complement.
AAAAATATAATATGAAAAGAATATTGATTCACCCCCCCCCCCCCCCCTCAGTATTTCCAACTGCTGGAGTAAAAAAAAGTTTTCAAAGTTTAGTACAACACTTTTCCTGTTGGCATGCCCTCCATGGATGAAGTGATTACCTGTTCTCTAGCCACTTCCCTAATCTTCTTGTTGTAATTTGCATCTGTCATTAACTTGTCATTTATTACTAAGGGATTAGGTAATCCCTTTTCCTTTAAAACTTGAACTTATCCATGAACCTGTCAATGGCTAGTTGCATGTTCTGACACTTATCTTCTAAATTCAACATCAAATTTCTCTTGGTGAGGACTCTTTTGACTTCCAAAATTGTACCTATCCTATCAAGTATCTTCAGTTCTTGCAATTCATACTTATTCTTGGAGTTGAGGAAGTGGATGATTCTTACTGCTTCCTCTGGAATTTCTCCAACTTCTACTTTAACCCTTTCAATGGCTTATGTAGCCTACTTTATTAAATCAATCTACTAAAAAATGACCTGGATGGATGGCCAAATATCATTGACAGATTCAATGATATTGGCCCAAATTTTCTCTTTAGCCTTACCTATAGGCTCACTCAATGTCAATTCTTTCTCTAGGATTTTTATCCTTTCATTCATCCTTGCAGCTTTTGTTTCTCTTCTTTATTCATGATCTTGGCAAGCTTGTAATCTGTCTCAAGGCTGGTGACTTTCTCCTTAAGTTTGATCATCTCATTGGTATGAATGAACATTTCTTCCATTTCTTTGACCAGCCTGTTTGTTTCATCACTTGTGGAGGTTGTTGTTGTTGATCCTGTTGTTGATGTAATCCGTGCAGATGTTATAGTGCAGTGGACATTGGAGCAGTGGGAGCTAATGTTGCTGCCAAAGTAGAAGATACAGATGTGGTCACTATTGGAATGACATTTGCAGGAGCATTATCAATACTAGCTTTTTTGAGCTTAATCAAGCTATCCAACTACTTCTCCATCTCCTTTAATTGGTCATTCAGTTGCAGCACTAAGTCCATCATTTCCTCATGATTTGTTTGGCTTTCTAAGAATTATTTGGTTTGTGGGTGCTGCAAATGAGGCAACTTGAGTTGTTTTTTGAGGGTTGTTATGTCCTCATTCTTCTTTTTTATCAATTTCTTTGTGGCCTTAACATCACTTGGGTCATGGCCCAGTTCAATAACCAAGTCCTCCAAGGACTTTATCCTAGTGTCTTTATCCTGTGAAGAGGCTTTCTCCAGCTTGACTTGAGTTGTTATATTGTCTAATGAATCCTGTAGCTTGTAGGCAGTCATGGCCTTTGTTGTCAGGGTGGAGTATATCATTTCTCCAGCTTGCTTGTGAAATTCTATCTAATCAATGGGATGAACATCCCTGGCCAAGACCTCAAAATTTGTCTTCATGGAGTCTGCTAAGGTCTTTGGTTGCTGTACAGTGGGCTGCAAGAATGAGACCTGCATTTTTCCTTCTTTGATGTCAAATGCAAACATCGGTCTAGTTTGGTTTGGTGGTATGAGCTTGAGATACTAGGCATATGAGGCCTTTAGTCTCTCATTCCTCATCTTTATCTCTTTAAATCCGTCTTTGATGTCTTTTTCCTTGTTAATTGGCCTGACATAGGAAGAAATATCCATATTCTATTGTATATCTATTAACTATGTGTTGGAGGTTGAGGGTTGTGTTTCCTCTAATGCATCTACTTCTTTACCTTTTGTCCCATTGCTTCAGTGTCAATTATTTCTTCTGATGTAATGTTATCCTCCTATTCAAAAACAGGATTCAATTTGGGCCTCTTGCTTGGCTCAATCAACTCATCAGTAGTCTCCATGACAGACATAGATGCCTCATCCCTACTTCTATTAGGATTATTTTCCTCATTTAGTGGATTCTGTATGATAGGAGGTGTTAATTGGCCCTCCTTGTTCTAGAACTTGCAGGAAAGAGTTGTGAACAAATTTTCTTTCCAAATAAATAAGTGTGCTCTCTATATCCACAACACTTTTGTCCATGTCAATCAAAGTGTTCTCCACCCACTCATCCTAGTTAGAAAATTGTTCAATGTCAGGCCTTGGGTGGTGGATGTATTCTCCCAACTTGACCTTGAGTCTGAGCTTATTTATGACCCCATGAGGGTCATAGTACCAGATGAAATTGTTTCTAAATTTTATTAGTTGAAGTAACATGTCCACCTCTTGCCCAACCTCTCTGTTGTTGCAAATAAATGGGCCCATCTGGTTCTTCACTTTGAACTGGTTTTTCTTCTTATAAGCTAGGAAGTGGACCTCATCAGAGCTTAAGATTTTCCTTAAGTACTTAAGAGAAAATATCCTCGTAGGGAGGTATTTGGGAAACTTATAGGGGGCTAGCTCACAACCATAAATTATGATCTCGCTGTGGTTTTGGTATAAGTACCAATCTCCCACCTTGATGTTCTTGGCCAATTGAAGTACTCTCTTAATCTCTAGGCTAATTCTAGGCTGATCCTTAGAAGTCAGCATGTTCATGACTAGGTATACAAAAGAGTCTATGAAGTCTTTGTAGGTGAATGATGTAGAAAACTTGTAGACCAAGGGTGTCTAGTAGATGATTGATATCTCCTTTCTCTTGGTGTCCAATTTCTGGATCCTCAAAGGGAACTTATCTGTCTGGTAATAAAAGAACATATGAAACAACATTGAAGAGTATTTGAAAACTCTTTCAGGGGGTAGTCTAGTGAACTATTCATGCATTCTGTCTGCAATGAACTGGGCATAATCACACATAATAGTAAGAGGCTTGCCGGGAGTGAAAATGGATAAGAAGGCCATGATCACCTCATCCACATGCTCATCTGATGTGTATCCTAGGATGCATGAGAACATGGTGATTATTCTCCTACCAGTCTCTGAAAAAATAGTGGCAGCATAGGGTGGAATGTCTTTGGGAGTATGGCGCTCCTCAATGATGAAATTCTAGAAAATTTGTTTGATTTTGACTGGGCCCAGTGTGATGTATAGGTCCAACAGGTTTCCAATGGACAAAGGAGTTAGATTAGGGCTAAGATGGATTTGCAGCATATGGTTGATGGATTCAACAGTAATGGTGAATAATAACTCATGGTTTGGTGCCTCAATAGCCCTATGGCTTGGAACATAATAGGCATGAAAAAATTGTACTATGTCTGGGAACGGGTGAACTTCTAGGAATGTATACTTGGGAAAATTGGATTCTCAAAGGTTGATGTCATCATCATGGTTTAGGAACCTACCCTTAGCCCAACAGTGGATTCTCAAAAGGTTTCCTGGAGTGGTTGTGTCTTTAATTTGGAAAACCTATCTTCCAAGGCCAAATGGTCAATGTCCAGGTGAGGGGCTGAGATCGCTCTGACATCCAAAGTGGTCAAGGCGGCCATCTTTGTGATAAAATATTGGGATTGGGATTATACAACTTGTGAAAATGAAGTGTTGACTATGTCTGGTTCAAGGATAGGGTATTTTCAATTTGCAGGATAGGGATTTTAGCATTTGAGGAGAAATACTCTCAATTCAATGGAAATTTATTAAATTCAATTAGTTATTTCTTGAATTTACTGTATACTTTTGAATTTGAGAGGTTCGTTCTGGTTCTATGTCGAAATAACTGGAATTTATGGTTCAAGTTGCAAACTAGATTTGAATGGTGGCTACAGAGGGTTCTATGGCTTCAGTCGTGCACTGGAGGGCTGAATTGGGCTTTTGGAACATGTTCAAGATGCAAGTGGTGGTCGGAACTAGTTGTAGAAGCTCGAGGGTGCAAGAGAGCTTAGAATGCTTTCACAAAGTAAACGAGTGAAAAAGGCTGAAAATGGGGGTATGCGGGCTTTTAACCACGAATGGTTAGAAAATTGGCATGGAAACTTTTTATGAATAGTGGATGGTTTTCGTATTGGGCAGGGAGGCGATTTAGGGAGCCATCGCACCGCTTTTGAGCGATGGGTGGTATTTTCACGAGAGCATGTGACTTAATGCGGTGCCACCACGTAACCCAAGGGGGGCCAAGCAATACTGCCCATATCACATGCTCTTGGGATGATAAATCAGGAGATGAACAGGCACGATATGGGTGAGGGCTATAGGATCTGGGGGTGCAAGATCCAACAACCATCGCGTGGCAGAGATGCATGGCGAGAGATGGGAGCGGATATTAGCAAGGCCCAGGGGTAAATTACACCTAAGTGTAATTAATCAATGTATAATTGCGACATTAAACTGTAATGCAGGTTTATAGAGTATAATGGGGAAAAGTGAATTTGAGGGGTTAGTAAAGTAATATGGGAGGGGAATAATAGTTAGGATAAGATATTTTAGTGGTTTTTTTGGGGTTATTAGGGAAATTAACAAAGGGAAAATGACTTTTTACATGGGGAAAGGGTTTCACACTAGGGAAAAGGGGCTTTTTGGGTAGGGGAAATGAATTTGGATGGTAATTTGCTAGGGAATGTGTGAAACCAAGGGGGCAGGGTAAAATGAAGGGAAAAGGGGTAATTAGTTAAGTATGTAGTGAGGGGTGAAATGGAATGGGGGAGTTAACCAAATGAACTTATGAGCATCATTTTTCTTTCATAACTGCTCCTGCACACTAAAACACATGATTAAAGATGATAGATGTGCTTATGCCTCAAATAGTTTGTATTTCTGCAACCTTTCTTCTACTTACCCTAACATTTTTTTCTTCACTTTGTTGGGTGCACTTAAGCTAGCAAACCCTTTTCTTTCCTTTTTATTTTATGAAACAAACTATCTACTTCTAACCTTATATCTTCCAAGGGCTTAGATTAAACTGATGAGCTCCGTTTATTTCTCTACCTATCTACTAATCTTCCAAGATTAAACTGTTTGGCTAGACCTTTATTTTCTAATTATAAACATGAAATTCAAGGCATGAAGTAGTCAAGATTAAACCGTTTGACTATCATGGGTTATGGCATGTTTGACAAGCTACACACAACAATTATTCTAGGACAGTAAAGTAAAGAAGTAGTGGCACTTGGACTTGCACACTTTCATGATCTTTTTTTTTGGGGGGGTTCATATTTTTTCATTTTTTTTTTATCTTTTCTTATTCTTGTTTTCCTTTGATATTTCGTTTAGGACATACCCTCTTTACATTTTTTTATTTTTTTAATATGGAAAACATTTGTAGAAAGCAAAGGTATGTACAATATTACAAGACTTAAACTTAGCCAATTCAAAATTATGAATCCTATCACTATAAGACTCTAACAGTGGCTCCACATGGGGATGGAATTTCCTAGTAAAATGTCAAGAACTCTAAAGACCAGTAGCCTTTGAATTGTGACTATAGTTACCTTGTAAGTTGTGCTTCTATGATTCTGCTTTATTGATACTTATGATAGTGAATCCTTCAAAGCTCAGGGCATTCTCTCTAGGCTTCAACTTCAAAGGATTACCATCCAATCCAATCTACACTCTGCAATGTTATGTACAATGATGCAAAGTAAAGTGAACTTTTGGGAGTTAGTGGAAAAATAATGCTTGAGAATCCTACCATTAACAGGTCCTCCTGGTAGATCTGATCCATCTATCTCTCTCAAGAAAAAGGCATTGTTTCCCCTGTAGCAATAAATGACAAAATCCCTTTCCATAAAAAATCAAATTTTCCATGCTTTCTTTTGTCTTCTCTCCTTGAATCCCACTTAAGGACTTTATATCCTATGTAAAAATCATATGCTTTAGTCTTTTTATCAAAAACATTCTTGATTTTGTCCTGGATTACCTGTGATTTTACATATACTTCTTCTCTAGTCTGCTGCAGGTGTATGGTCTGATTTATTCTTCTCTGGATATCATTTGATTCCACTTGTAATTCTTGGATGATATTCATTACTGGCATTCCCAAAGATGATGGGAAAAACACATCCATCCCATAAACCAGCTGATAAGGTGATGTTCCAATGGACTTCTTAGTAGTCAGTCTATCTTCCAATAAGGCATTGACTAAATTCTTGTTCCATGTCTTTTTGTTATCTTCCACCAATTTCTTAATGATGTTTACCAGGCTTTTATTAGATGGCTTTGCAATTCCATTACCTTGAGGGTAATAGGTTGCGGAATGGCCAAGGGTGATGTGGTATTTGTTGCAGAAATCTATCATTCTCTTTGATTTAAAGGTAGTTGCATTATTAGTAATGATCTTCTGGGGACATCCAAATCTTGACAGGATATTACTCTCTAGAAAGGAGATTATGACAGTGTTTGTGGCCTACCTAGATGGTATGGCCTCTATTGATTTGGTGAAATAGTCAGTAGCTGACATAATCCATTTGTGCTAAGCTGAGGAGGTTGGGTGTATTTCTCCAATGAAGTCTAACCCCCATTGTTGAAATGTCATTTCAGTGGAAATTAGTTTAAGAGGCAAGGGTAAAAGTTTTCTTTTTCCCTCAAATATCTGGCATTTATGACAGGAGGTCACATGTTTCTTAACATTTGCAAACAAAGTGGGATAGTAGAAGCCAGTGCTCAGGATTTTGTGAACAATAGTCTTCCAGTACAAGTGTCCTCCACAATCCCCTGCATGAAACTCTTGCATGATTTTATCAGCTTGATTTTTCAGTAAACAATTCAGAAGAATACCACTATTGTCTTTCCAAAACAATGCATTATCTATTATACAATACTTTAATGACTTCATCTTCAAAAATATAGCTTTAGTTCTTGTCAAACCAGAAGGAGCTTGTAAATTTTGCAACACAAATATGATATCTGCATATCATGGTGAATCAATAAAAGGTTCACTGATCGATGGAGTCGCCATCTCTTCCTGATCATCAAGGGCACTAATGAAGTTTATATCAAGTGCCTGACAATTCGATTCAACCATGAGTTTGGCTAAACCTTGGCCTTTGATAAGCTTAGTTGGCTTTATCTCTATGCCATATTCCAATATTGTGGCAATTTACTTGCCTCTTTTCCCTTCAGACCCATTTTGTGTCAAAATTTCCTTAACTACAGAATTTGGAACATAAGCAATAATGTGAGAATATAGAATGTATACTCTAAAGTTTTTGATAGCCTTTACTAAAGCTAATGCTTGTTTTTCCATAATATCGTATTTGAGTTTGGCATCTCTTAAGGATTTACTAAAAAATGCAATTGGTTTTTCATATCCTTGGTCGTTCTTTTGCAGCAAGACTGCTGCAATGGTGCATTCTGAAGCAAAAGAAAAAATTATAAAATCCTTGTTAAAATCAGTACTTATCAGGACTGGACTTTTGGTTAAGGCTTCCTTGATGGCTTCAAAGGATTGTTTGGACTCCACTTTTCATTTAATTGTTGAGTCCTTTCTTAGCATGTTATTTAACTCTCTAATCAGTTATGTTAGATTTGAAATGAATATCCTAAGAAAGGTTATCTTGCCTAGAAATGACTGTAACTCTAACGTTTCTAGGATGGGTAATGGTCAAAATGGCCTCTATTCTAGTAGGATCTATTATAATCCCATCTTTACATATGATATGTCCCAATAATTTTCCCTCTTCTAGACCAAAGAGTGTATTTTTGGGATTTAAAGAAATCCCAAATTTTCTACATTTGATAAATACTCTTCTCAGGTGGTCTAGGTGTTCATTGTCAGATTTAGAGAAGACTGTGATGTCATCTTGGTATACTACTAGGAATTCATGGATCTCCTTGGCAAAAGCCATATCCATAGCTCTTTGAAATGTGGCACCTGCATTCATTAATCCAAAAGGCATCTTCAAATACATCAAGGTACCCCAAGGAGTAGTAAACACAGTTTTGGCTTGGTCCTCAAGCTGAACTAAGATCTGGTTATACCTAGAGAATCCATAGGGTGGATAGTTTGGTCTCTCTATATAGTTTTCTTGGTTGGCCAAAAACAGTTATGGTGGCATAAGACATATCTAACTGCATGGATCCCTGTAGTTTTTCTCCCCATGAGCAAGATATCAGCATTCCATATTTTGGTGAGATGTCTACAACTACTATGTCCATTAGAATACTCTTTGCAAGGCACTGGACAAGAGTTACACATAAGTACTTGATCAAGCAAAGGCATTTAACTTAGCTGGAGTCAAAATAAAACAAATCCTTATATGGTTTGGCAATGTCTAGGTTCAATCTCTCCATGATTTCCTTTGGCATCAAATTGTGGGATTCCCTTGAGTCCAACATAGCATTATGCAATATTTTGTCACGAATGTTTAGGCTAATGTAAAAAGGAAGAACTCCCCCTTGCTGATGAATACCATTGGCCTTAGGGCCAAACAATAATTTAGGTTGATTTCCATTCAAATTACAGCATCGTCTCCCTCTCCTATGTTTAAAGTTTCAGTTATCTGTGACCTATAGGATTCATTTTTTACTAGTTCGGTCAAGGGAACTGATATCTTTAATTTTGCTATTTCAGTTTTGATGTTAAGAGGGAGCTGAGCTTTGTTTGTCTGATTTAAATCTTCCTTAACATGTGCAGTTTGTGTGTTCTTATCCTGTTTCTCATTACTAGGCATTTCAGTCTGTGTTTCTATTGTTTTGCCTTGATTTCTCTTATTTTGATTGTTTTCAGTAATTGTCTCTATTTGAGTTTCAGTGGAGGTTATATCTACAATTTTAGGGGTAGAAGTATCTGGTGTTCCCCTTGGGAGGATTTGTAACACTTTGGCAATTAGAGCTTCTTTTATTATCTTAGTCTAGATCTGAATGGACCTTTTAATGGGAGTCTCATTATTCTTTTTACTTCTCAAGCTATATTGTTTGTGTACCTCATACATAGCTTACCCATATCCATGTTTAAAATAAAATGATTCACCAAATTCTAACTGCAACTACTACAACATATATAACTCTTGTTCTTATTGAGTAAGAAAAACCATGTCTTCCTCTTTGGTTTCTAGTAAGTTAATCTGGGTATCATCCTCCCCTTCTTGGTTCTGTGAATCCTCAACATAATTTTCTTGGAAGGGGGGCCTACTCTGTTGATATGGTGTAGCATTCTTTCCAGCATTAGGGTTCTTCCTAAATTTAGGGTTTCTTATTAGAGGTTGTTGTTGATTCTCCCATTGATCTCCATGTTTTCTAATATATCCATTATTCACTCTCAACTTTTAGCTAAAATATCTACTTTTCCATCTGAAGTGGAAGCTTCCTCTTTAAATACAACTTTCTTTTCATTTCTCATTCGGTCTTTCTTGGCTAATAGGTTGGCCTCTACACTAACAGCATTGCTTTGCATTTGTTCTAGTGTTTCAGGGTTTTTTTCCCTTAACTGGTATGACATGTCAGCGTCAAAACCATCAGGGAATTTGATTAATGCTAGGTTAGGTGGAGGCTTAATATTAGTTGGAATTGCATTGTATATACTATTAAACCTAGTGCAATAGTCCTGAACTGACTCATTAGGAGCCCTTCTAATGTTTTCATATTCAGAAAGTATTTGCAATGGGTTTTTATTTCTCTCCCATCTATCAAAGAATAACCTATAAAAATTAATTAAATCTGCAATATGGTTGGCAGGAAATGCTTTGAACCATTTCTTGACATCCCCAATTAAAGTTTGGGAAAACAACCTCATTTGGACATCTGCTTCATCTATCTCATGCAACTCAAAAAATTCAGACATCTTGTTTACATGTTGGCCAGTGTACTGACCAGTAGCATCAAACAGGAAGATTTTACTCTGATAATCTGCGAGCATGGCATGGAGTTGTGCAGGTAAAACTAGAGGTGCATATCGGTTTGCCATTGTTGTGATTATGGCTTAACTAGGGGGTAAAGTTATGGTGCTTGAGGAAGGATTTGAAACTAATTGAGGTGAGCTAGATGATGATAAGGATGGTTGATTAATAACTGGTTTAGGTGATTGGACTATGGTAGATACAATTGGTGAGATTGTAGTAAAATAAGGGGTATTTACAGTGAGTGAAGTTTGTGTAGAAACTTCAGGGGCAGCAGCAGTAAGGGCAGCTACTCCAACTAATTGTTGAAGGTAACAATCACCTATATTAACTTATCAATTTAGAGGCCCAAGCTTATATCTTGTCAAAAGTCTCTACAACAAATTGATCTAAATCTGAATGAATAATCCTTCTTTTATTCAATGAGTCGAATAAACTCTGGGTCTAAGACTATTTCATGAATTGCATTCTTAGATTTACTTCTAAATAATGAGAGCTCAAATGACAAATCAAAAGGGGTTTCCTCTAAAGTAGACAACCCCTCAGGGAGGGAATTGACTCTGACTAACTAGTTACTACTAGCTTGAGTTTCTGTTATTTGGGTTTTCTCATAATTCTTTCTGGATCATTAACTATAGTTGCAGGGTTTGAATCTGGGTTTTCCCTGGTATAGTGAATCTTCTTAGGAGCCAGAATTTTAATTTTTTTAACTATTTTTATCAATTTTTTCAAAATTGACTTTAGAAAATGACCTTAAGGGGCTCAAGATTAAATTTAAGGTTTCCTTAAAGTTTTATGAGACTGAGGATTGAAGTCCCCAGTATGGTCGCCAGAAATTTTATCACTGATATTTCTTTTGAAGTTAATGAATAAAGAAAAGTCAAAGGTAACAACAAACCACTTTTGGAGATCAGGACCCAGCCTTCCTGATGCTCAGAGAGGGATCTCTCTTTATAATTTAACTTTGTTTTAGTTGAGATGATTTTAGGCTAGTTATTGTTTGCACTTGGGTTTTTTTTTAAATGGGTGGTGGCATCACTTTACTTAGATGAATAGAGGTTTGGCTTTTACCATTGGGCTATGGAGTCTAATGTCAGACAAACAAGACTAGATTCAGTTCTAAAAACAGTGTCTACAGGGCAAAATAGATGAGTTACTGCAGATCTCAAAGGCTATATGGTGGAATGGTTTCAAATCGGATACAGGAAGCAATTAAGGGTTCCCTAGGTTGGACTCTAGAAGGAATTAAAGAAGTCAACCGGGATGGGAGAGAAGTTAAGGGTTCTCAAATCGGGGTATTAGAGGAAAAACATGTAAATGACTATGCAAAACGGAGTGTAATTAAACAATTTTTTAGTGATATTTCTAGTTAATTCATTCAAATTTAGAACACATTTAAGATTATGAAACACATAAGAAGGTAACAAAATCACACAAAGAAGATACTTCACTGCAAATGGCTCATCTCATGAATCCTGTAGCAAAATGCTTTTATTATTTGCTCCAGTCTGTTGACTTGAAAATGGTACAATCACCCTTAGGTTTTCAGATCAAAATAACTCTACAAATGTAAATAATCCACCCTAATACTTCAAATTATGAAGTATTTATACAAAAGGAATTACAAAATATCTCAAACTGCATTGAGAACTAACCTAGGAAAAAAGAAATATCTTCTTGCAAGAAGATAGAGACATATATTGAACTATTGTTTGTTGTCCCCGTTATTAAGGTTCTACTAGCTTTGATCTTTGATCTTTTGCCCTTTATGTTGCTTGGTTGTTTGGTCTTCACGCTGGACATTTTGTTTTACTTTAACCTTTCATCTGATACTCTTTCACCTTATACACTTTAACCTTGTTGACCTGTCAATATCCTTTTACTGTGTTGTTTTACTTTTTACTGTGTATTTACTTAAGTAAATCATTCATTTTTTCCCATCTTTCTTCATATGGAAATTGGATATTGAGAATTTTTCTATATATCTCATATGCCTCCGTATATTTGGAAAAAGTATGCTTATTAATAAACAAGTGTTTTACCTCGTGCCGGAGGTAAAACAAGTTTTCAAAAGTTTGGTACAACACTTTGCCTGTTGGCATGCCCTTCATGGATGAAGTAATTACTTGTTCTCTAACCACTTCCCTAATCTTCTTGTTGTAATCTGCCTACGTCATTAGCTTGTCATTTATTACTAAGGGATTAGGTAATCCCTTTTCCTTTAAAAGTTCGAACTTATCCATGAACCTGTCAACAACTAGTTGCATGTTTTGACACTTCTCTTCTAAATTCAACATCAAATTCCTCTTGGTGAGGACTCTTTTGACTTCCAAAATTGTATCTGTCATGTTAGGTATCTCCAATTCTTGCAGTTCATACTTATTCTTGGAGTTAAGGAAGTGGATGATTCTTGTTGCTTCCTCTGGCATTTCTCCAAGTTCTGCTTTAACCCTTTCAATGGCTTCTGTAGCCTACTTTATTAAATCAATCTACTCAAAAATGACCTGGATGGATGGCCAAATATAATTGACAAAGTCAATGATATTGGCCCACAGTTTCTCTTTAGCCTTACCTATAGGCTCACTCAATGTCAATTCTTTCTCCAAGATTTTTATCCTTTCATTCATCCTTGCAGCCTTTTGTTGCTCTTCTTTATGCATGATCTGGGAAGGCTTGCAATCTGTCTCTAGGTTGGTGACTTTCTCCTTAATTTTGATCATATCATTGGTTTGAATGGACATTTATTCAATTTCTTTGACCAGCCTATTTGATTCATCACTTGTGGAGGTTGTTACTGTTGATCTTGTTGTTGATGTAGTCTGTACATATGTTAGTACTGCAATGGCCATTGGAGCAGTGGGAGCTAATGCTGCTGCCAAAGTAGAAGGTACAACTGTGGTCACTATTGGAATGACATTTGCAGGAGTATTATTAATACTAGCTTGTTTGACTAAATCAATCTATCCAACTCCTTCTCCATCTCCTTAACTGGTCATTCAGTTGCAGCAATAATTCCATCATTTCCTCATGATTGGTCTAGATTTCTAGGACTTCTTTTGTTTGTGGGTGCTGCAAATGAGGCAACTTGAGCTATTTCTTGAGGGTTGTTATGTCCTCATTCTTCTTTTTGATCAGTTTCTCTGTGGCATTACCATCACTTGGGTCATGGCCCAACTCAATAAGCAAGTCCTCCAAGGACTTTATCTTGGTGTCTTTAGCCTGTGAAGAGGCTTTCTCTAGCTTGAATTGAGCTACTATATTGTCTAATGAATCTTGTAGCTTGTAAGAAGCCATGGCCTTTGTTATGAGGTTGGAGTAGATCATTTCTCCAGCCTACATATGAAATTCTATCTGATCAAAGGGATGAACATCCTTGGCCAAGACCTCAAAATTTGTCTTCTTGTAGTTTGCTGAGGTCTTTGGTTGTTGTACAGTGGGCTGCAAGAATGAGACCTTCATTTTTTCTTCTTTGATGTCAAATGTAGACATTAGTCTAGTCTAGTTTAGTGGTGTGAGCTTGAGATATTGGGCATATGTCTCTGCCTTCAGTCTCTTATTCCTCATATTTATCTCTTTAAATCTATCTTTGATGTCTTTTTCCTTGTCAGATGGCCTGACATAGGAAGAAATCTCCAATTATGTTGTCTATCTATTAATTGTGTATTGGAGGTTGAGAGTTGTTGTGTTTCCTCTGATGTAGTTTCTTCTTTACCTTTGTGTCCCATTGCTTCAGTGTCAATTATTTCTTCTGATGCAATTTTATCCTCCTGTTCAAAGACAGGATTCAATTTGGGCCTCTTGTTTGGATCAATCAGCTCATCAGTAGTCTCCATGGCAGAGCTATATTCCTCATCCCTGCTTCTCTTAGGATTATTTTCCTCATTTAGTGGAGTCTGTATGATAGGAGGAATGTTCATTGGCCCTCCCTGTTCTGGAACCTATAGGAAAGACTTTCGATCAAATTGTCTTTCAAAATTAGTAAGTGTGTTCTCTATATCCACAATAGTGTTGTCCATGTGAATCAAAGTGTTCTCCACCCACTCATCCTGGTTAGAAAACTGTCAATGTCAGGCCTTGGATGGTGGATGTATGTGCCCAACCTAACCTTGAATTTGAGCTTGTTTATGACCCAATGAGAGTCATAGTGCCAGATGAAACTGTTTCTGAATTTCATTAGTTGAATTAACATGTCGGCCTTTAGCCCAGCCTCTCTATTGTTGCAAATAAATGAGCCCATCTAGTTCTTCACTTTGAACTGGGTTTTCTTCCTATAAGTTAGGAAGTGGATCTCATCAGAGCTAATGATTTTCCTGAAGTACTCAAGAGTAAATATCCTCATAGGGGGGTATTTGGGCAACTTATAGGGGGCTATTTCACAGCCATAAATTCTTATGTCAGTGTGGTTTTGGTACAAGTACCAATCTCCCACCTTGTTGTTCTTGGCCAATTGTAGTACTCTCTTAATCTTTGGGTTGATTCTAGGCTGATTCTTAGAATTCAGCATGTTCATGACTTGGTATACAAAAGAGTCTATGAAGTCTTTGTAGGTGAATGATGTGGAAAACTTGTGGACCAAGGGTGTCCAGTAGATGATTGATCTCTCATTTCCCTTGGTGTCCAATTTTTTGATCCTCAAAGGGAACTCATCTGTCTGGTAATACAAGAACATATGAAACAACATTGAATAGTATTTGAAAACTCTTTCAGTGGGAAGTCTAGTGAACTGTTCATGCATTATGTATGCAATGAACTGGGCATAATCATACATAATAGCAGGAGGCTTTCCTGGAGTGAAAATGGATAAGAAGGCCATGATGACCTTATCCACATGCTCATCTGATGTTTATCCTAGGATGCATGAGAGCATGGTGATTATTCTCTTGCTAGTCTCTAAAAATATAGTGGCAGTATAGGGTGGAATGTCTTTGGGAGTATGGCGCTCCTTAATGATGAAATTCTGGAAAAAAAATATATATTTTGACTGGGTCCAGTGTGATGTATAGGTCCAATAGGTTTCCAATGGACAAAGGAGTCATATTAGGGCTAGGATAGATTTGCAGCATCTGGTTGATGGATTCAGCAGTAATGGTGAATAATAACTCATGGTTTGGTGCCTCAATAGCCCTATGGCTTGGAACATAATAGGCATGACAAAAAAAATGTCTGGGAATGGGTGAACTTCTAGGAATGTATACTTGGGCAAATTGGATTCCCAAAGGTTGATGTCATCAACATGGTTTAGGAACCTATCCTTAGCCTAGCAGTGGATTCTCAGAAAGTGGCCTGGAGTGGTTGTGTCTTTAATTTGGAAATCCCTGTCTGCCAAGGCCAAATGGTCAATGTCCAGGTGAGGGGTTGAGATCGGTCTGACATCCAAAGAGGTCGGGGCAACCATATTTGTGATAAAATATGGGGATTGGGATTATATAGCTTGTGAAATTGAAGTGTTAACTATGTCTGGTTCAAGGATAGGGTATTGGAAATTTGCAAGATATGGGTTTCAGTATTGGGAAATACTCTTAATTCAATGGAAATTTATTAAATTCAATTAGTTATTTCTTGCATTTACTGTATACTTTTCAATTTGAGAGGGTCGTTCTAGTTCTGTGTCGAAATACCTGGAATTTATGGTTCAGGTTGCAAACTCATTTTGAATTGTGGCTACAGAGGGTTCTGTGGCTTCAGTCATGCACTGGAGGGCTGAACTGGGCTTCCAAAACATGTTCGGGATGCAATTGGTGGTCGGAACCGGTTGCAGAAGCTCGGGGGCGCAAGAGAGCTTAGAATGCTTTCGTAGAGTAAACGAGTGAAAATGGGTGAAAATGGGGGTCTGTGGGCTTTTAACCGGGACTGGTTAGAAAATTGGTGTGGAAACTTTTTATGAACAATGGATGGTTTTTGCATTGGGTAGGGAGGTGGTTTAGGGAGCCATCGCACCTCTTTTGAGTGATGGGTGGTATTTTCCTGAGAGCATGTGACTTAATGTGGTGCTACCACGTAACCCAAGGGGGCCTGAGAAATACTGCCCATATCACGTATTCTCGGGTCGGTAAAGGTCAGGAGATATCGGGTGCGATATGGGCAAGGGCCGTAGTATCTGGGGGTGCAGGATCCAATGGCCATCGCGTGGTGGAGATGCACGACGGGAGATGGGGGCGGATATTAGCGGGGCCCAGGAGTTAATTACAACTAAGTGTAATTAATCAATGCATAATTGTGGTATTAAACTGTAATGCGGGTTTATGGAGTATAACGGGGAAAAGTGAATTTGTGGGGTTAGTAAAGTAATGTGGGAGGGGAATAATAGTTAGGATAAGAGGTTTTAGTGGGTTTTGGGGGGGTTTTAGGGAAATTAACAAAGGGAAAATGACTTTTTACATGGGGAAAGGGTTTCACACTAGGGAAAAGGGGATTTTTGGGTAGGGGAAATGAATTTGGATGGTAATTTGCTAGGGAATGTGTGAAACCAAGGGGGAAGGGTAAAAATGAAGGGAAAAGGGGTAACTAGTTAAGTATGTAGTGAGGGGTGAAATGGAATGGTGGGAGTTAACCAAAGGAACTTATGAGAATCCTTTTTCTTTCATAACTAATCCTGAACACTGAAACACATGATTAAACATGATATATGTGCTTATGCCTCAAATATCTTGTATTTCTGCAACCTTTCTTCTACTTACTCTTTTACTTACCCTAACATTCTTTTCTTCACTTTGTTGGGTGCACTTAAGCTAGTAAACCCTTTTGTTTCCTTTTTATTTTATGAAACAAACTATCTACTTCTAACCCTATATCTTCCAAGGGCTTAGATTAAACTGGTGAGCTCCTTTTATTTCTCTACCTATCTATTAATCTACCAAGATTAAACTGTTTAGCTAAACCTTTATTTTCTAACTATAAACATGAAATTCAAGGCATGAAGTAGTCAATATTAAACAGTTTGACTATCATGGGTTGTGGCATGTTTGACAAGCTGCACACAACCAGTATCATAAGACAATAAAGTAAATAAGTAGTGGCACTTGGACTTGCACACTTTCATGATCTGTTTTTTATTTGGGGTTCATATTTTTTCATTTTTTTTATCTTTTCTTATTCTTTTTGTCCTTTGATATTTCTTTTAGGACATATCCTCTTTACATTTTTAAATTTTTTTAATATGGAAAACACTTGCAGAAAGCAAAGGTATGTACAGTATTACAATACTTAACCTCATCCAATTCAAAATTATGAATCCTATCACGATATGACTCTAACACTCTCGGAAATACTTTTGTTTTCTTTGCCACTACTTGGCTTCCCTGCTTAGGTTAGTAGTTTCGACATGCTTCCTATTGAATTATCAATTTATATACCTCATTACTACATACTTTGATGGTTTTCATACTCAATTGGTAACCCAATCAACTTGTTAGTGGAACATGGATGGTTGCTTTTCCTCTTAAAAACACTAATTCTCTTCTAGAAAGTACGGGTGTTACCTTGGTTGCTTCCAAGAAGTCTTTTCCCAAAGCCATGGTGTAATCATCTAATGGAGCTATCCTCGATTCCATATTGCCAACCCAGTGTGTCAATTTGACCAAAACTAATCTAAACACCTCTGTTATTATTTTCTTTGTTGAATTAACTTTTTTGAACATACCATGTTCATGATCTTTGATGTGTCATATGGACTTGGTTTCCTTCACTAGGGAGACTATGGGTTTCTCTTGATTCCATATGTGATTCTAGCTCTCTTCCTTTCACTATTACTTGAATTAATTGAAGGCCCAAACTACCCTTCATACTCTCATTGTCTTGCATGATTTCTACAAGCATCATGGTTATCTTATGCAATTCATCTTACATTGCTTCCTTTGGTTATCCTACCAAAGCCACCTTATCACTAATAGATGTTTTTCTTGCTTTATTATGAATCATCTCAATAGTTTGTATAACACAATCCAATTTATTCTTACACCTTCTTTGTGTTTCCCTCACTTGCTCATCTTTCCTCTCTTGCTTATGTGGGTGTCCCATTTTTAGGTTAGCCTATTTTCCCTCAATATCCTTCTTATGGTCAACACTCAACTAGTTTACATATTGTGGGGTTGCTTTCCCTTGCTCTTGAGTTCCTTATTCAATTGGATCATCGTAAGTTTCCACCTCTTTTGGGAAAAATTGCACAATATGTTCCTTTGAACATCAGTTTCACTTCACCTCCCTTAGCATGGTAGGGTGCACCTTCATCCCCTCTTCCACTTTTAGTTGGAAGTATTTGATGTCGTATTTTAACTCCATCAAATTGTCCATTTTCTTAGACCATCTGTCGATGATGTTGCATATGTTCCTAAAACATTGATCTACTTCCATCTCCCAAGATGACTCTTCATAAGTCATCCTAGTAATTCAGGGCTTGTCCATCTCAAGATGCACAAATTCCTTTTATGCTAGAACGCAATAGCCAAAATCCCCTTTACCTGCTTTCCAATTTATCATAAGCCCCTTTCCCTAATAATTTACAAGATAGAAAGGCAACCTAAACGTGCAATCTTTCGCTAGCTTTGGCATCTTCTTTGAGGTAACTATAAATATCCTTCACATCAATTTAGATTCCTACATGGACCTCCTAATGTGCTTCTTTGTTACCATCTTTGTGTGGTGAAGATCTTCACTCATTATCTATTTTTATGGTATCTTTGATACCACCTATCTTGACCCTAGGCCCTCTGCATGGTTACAAGGTGCTTTGTTGCGCACACTGTGTCCCTCAAGTGTGTGACACCAACAGTTTTCACAACTACCTATTGTAGTAAAGTTTTAATTCATTTGAACTATGCCTCACAATAATATTTATTATATAATCTCTATATTATTAGTTACTTATTGGAATATCATAACCCTTCAATATAGTGCAAGAATATTAATATCACACTACTTCAATTGTCATTCATTCATGAGTAGCACATGTAAATAAACCACATCAACAATATCATAAATTAAAAATTTGTACGGAATGGTCCTCTGGCCTTCTTTTATTAATCAATGCAAATCTTATTTACATGAGCATCCGAGAAAATGGATCTTGTTAGCACTTTAAATTTCACCTAGGCTGAGATAGACAAATCTCAAGGCTACATCAAACCATTTCACCTCGTAGCTAGCCCTACGGGGTATGAGAAGGCTCTCTCCGATCAAACTCGGTGGATTTTTCAATAGGATTAGTTGACCAATTAGAAACACTGATATTAGGCTAGTAAACTAATAAGGAGGGTTGATTTAAAGTTTTTGGGGTTTTTGGTGGCAATTGGAGGGAATGCAATTCAGGGTGCGGGGATTGAGCTCAGCTTTTGCAGGTAGGTCTTTGGGGCAAGGTAGGAGTTTGTGCTGATGCCTTTAGCTGAGATGGATGATCAAGGAGAAAAGAAGAGAGGCTAAAGAGGGAAAACAATGAATTTGAATTCTCTCTAGACAGTGGAAAACATAAATATTAAACAAAATTGAAAGCTGAGCATGGCATGCATGAATTCAAACTTTATCACTTCTTTTGTTTAATTAGTAGCAAGAGAATAAGAGATGGAACATATAAACACACTTACAATGACAAGTAGGAAACACACCATCAACACAATAATCCACAAGAATCCACAATGAAGTCTGCAAAACCCTGGCCTTCCTTTTCCTCAAATTGCAGATGATACAACTAAAAAATACAATAGAGCTTCTCCCTCTAGAGTCCAACCATGAAAATGAGTAAGAGAAGGCATAATATAGAAGGTCTAACTCCTTTCCCCACCTCTAGGGGTCGAGCTCAGCTTCCTAGGAGCTG